>CALPBS010000025.1:0-68664 GCA_943142095.1 Ophonus ardosiacus
CCCTTCAAAAGCTTGTATACACTAAAATATAGTATATTCTGTCATATTCTGCCATAAGACAGCATATTCCATTAACACATAAGAAAAAAACACGTGTCCAAAGATTTTACTCAAAAATGCTTTTTACACCGCAAAACGATGATTTCTGATGAAAAAACTATTTTTCACATTTTGTCTCCGAATTGCTTCAAAATGCGTTTTCTAGACGAAAAACGTGTATTTAGAGTGTTTTACAGCAATTTGTTTAAGGTGTCACTGGGTTGAAAAGGGCACCTCGGAATCCCTTCAAAAGCTTGTATACACTAAAATATAGTATAATCTGTCATATTCTGCCATGTCAGCATATTCCATTAACATATAAGAAAAAACACGTGTCCAAAGATTTTACTCAAAAATGCTTTTTACACCGCATAACGATGATTTCTGATGAAAAAACTATTTTTCACATTTTGTCTCCGAATTGCTTCAAAATGCGTTTTCTAGACGAAAAACGTGTATTTAGAGTGTTTTACAGCAATTTGTTTAAGGTGTCACTGGGTTGAAAAGGGCACCTCGGAATCCCTTCAAAAGCTTGTATACACTAAAATATAGTATAATCTGTCATATTCTGCCATAAGACAGCATATTCCATTAACACATAAGTAAAAACACGTGTCCAAAAGTTTTACTCAAAAATGCTTTTTACACCGCAAAACGATGATATCTGATGAAAAAACTATTTTTCACATTTTGTCTCCGAATTGCTTCAAAATGCGTTTTCTAGACGAAAAACGTGTATTTCGAGTGTTTTACAGCAATTTGTTTAAGGTTGTTGAAAAGGGCACCACGGAATCCCCTTCAAAAGGTTGTATACACTAAAATATAGTTATATTCTGTCATATTCTGCCATAAGGCAGCATATTCCATTAACACAAGAAAAAAAACACTTGTCCAAAGATTTTACCTCAAAAATGCTTTTTTACACCGCAAAACGATGATTTCTGATGAAAAAACTATTTTTCACGATTTTGTCTCCGAATTGCTTCAAAAATGCGTTTTCTAGACGAAAAACGTGTATTTAGAGTGTTTTACAGCAATTTGTTTAAGGTGTCACTTGGTTGAAAAGGGCAACACGGAAACCTTCAAAGCTTGTATAACACTAAAATATAGTATAATCTGTCATATTCTGCCATAAGACAGCATATTCCATTAACACATAAGAAAAAACACGTGTCAAAAGTTTTACTCAAAAATGCTTTTTACACCGCAAAACGATATCTGATGAAAAAACTATTTTTCACATTTTGTCTCCGAATTGCTTCAAAATGCGTTTTCTAGACGAAAAACGTGTATTTAGAGTGTTTTACAGCAATTTGTTTAAGGTGTCACTTGGTTGAAAAGGGGCAACCACGGAATCCTTCAAAAGCTTGTATACACTAAAATATAGTATAATCTGTCATATTCTGCCATAAGACAGCATATTCCATTAACACATAAGAAAAAAAAACGACGTGTCCAAAGATTTTACTCAAAAATGCTTTTTACACCGCAAAACGATGATTTCTGATGAAAAAAACTATTTTTCACATTTTGTCTTCGAATTGTTTCAAAATGCGTTTTCTAGACGAAAAACGTGTATTTAGAGTGTTTTACAGCAATTTGTTTAAGGTGTCACTGTGTTGAAAAGGGCACCACGGAATCCCTTCAAAAGCTTGTATACACTAAAATATAGTATATTCTGTCATATTCTGCCATAAGACAGCATATTCCATTAACACAAGAAAAAAACACGTGTCCAAAGATTTTACTCAAAAATGCTTTTTACACCGCAAAACGATGATTTCTGATGAAAAAACTATTTTTCACATTTTGTCTCCGAATTGCTTCAAAATGCGTTTTCTAGACGAAAAACGTGTATTTAGAAGTGTTTTACAGCAATTTGTTTAAGGTGTCACTTGGTTGAAAAGGGCAACACGGAAACCTTCAAAAGCTTGTATACACTAAAATATAGTATAATCTGTCATATTCTGCCATAAGACAGCATATTCATTAACACATAAGAAAAAACACGTGTCCAAAAGTTTTACTCAAAAATGCTTTTTACACCGCAAAACGATATCTGATGAAAAAACTATTTTTCACATTTTGTCTCCGAATTGCTTCAAAATGCGTTTTCTAGACGAAAAACGTGTATTTAGAGTGTTTTACAGCAATTTGTTTAAGGTGTCACTTGGTTGAAAAGGGCAACACGGAATCCTTCAAAAGCTTGTATACACTAAAATATAGTATAATCTGTCATATTCTGCCATAAGACAGCATATTCCATTAACACATAAGAAAAAAACACGTGTCCAAAGATTTTACTCAAAAATGCTTTTTACACCGCAAAACGATGATTTCTGATGAAAAAACTATTTTTCACATTTTGTCTTCGAATTGTTTCAAAATGCGTTTTCTAGACGAAAAACGTGTATTTAGAGTGTTTTACAGCAATTTGTTTAAGGTGTCACTGTGTTGAAAAGGGCACCACGGAATCCCTTCAAAAGCTTGTATACACTAAAATATAGTATATTCTGTCATATTCTGCCATAAGACAGCATATTCCATTAACACAAGAAAAAAACACGTGTCCAAAGATTTTACTCAAAAATGCTTTTTACACCGCAAAACGATGATTTCTGATGAAAAAACTATTTTTCACATTTTGTCTCCGAATTGCTTCAAAATGCGTTTTCTAGACGAAAAACGTGTATTTAGAGTGTTTTACAGCAATTTGTTTAAGGTGTCACTTGGTTGAAAAGGGCAACACGGAATCCTTCAAAAGCTTGTATACACTAAAATATAGTATAATCTGTCATATTCTGCCATAAGACAGCATATTCCATTAACACATAAGAAAAAACACGTGTCCAAAAGTTTTACTCAAAAATGCTTTTTACACCGCAAAACGATATCTGATGAAAAAACTATTTTTCACATTTTGTCTCCGAATTGCTTCAAAATGCGTTTTCTAGACGAAAAACGTGTATTTAGAGTGTTTTACAGCAATTTGTTTAAGGTGTCACTGGGTTGAAAAGGGCACCTCGGAATCCCTTCAAAAGCTTGTAAACACTAAAATATAGTATAATCTGTCATATTCTGCCATGTCAGCATATTCCATTAACATATAAGAAAAAACACGTGTCCAAAGATTTTACTCAAAAATGCTTTTTACACCGCATAACGATGATTTCTGATGAAAAAACTATTTTTCACATTTTGTCTCCGAATTGCTTTAAAATGCGTTTTCTAGACGAAAAACGTGTATTTAGAGTGTTTTACAGCAATTTGTTTAAGATGTCACTGGGTTGAAAAGGGCACCACGGAATCCCTTCAAAATCTTGTATACACTAAAATATAATATAATGTGTCATATTCTGCCATAAGTTAGCATATTCCAATAACACATAAGAAAAAACACGTGTCCAAAGATTTTACTCAAAAAAGCTTTTTACACCGCATAACGATGATTTCTGATGAAAAAACTATTTTTCACATTTTGTCTCCGAATTGCTTCAAAATGCGTTTTCTAGACGAAAAACGTGTATTTAGAGTGTTTTACAGCAATTTGTTTAAGGTGTCACTGGGTTGAAAAGGGCACCACGGAATCCCTTCAAAAGCTTGTATACACTAAAATATAATATAATCTGTCATATTCTGCCATAAGTTAGCATATTCCAATAACACATAAGAAAAAACACGTGTCCAAACATTTTACTCAAAAATGCTTTTTTACACCGCAAAACGAAGATTTCTGATGAAAAAACTATTTTTCACATTTTGTCTCCGAATTGCTTCAAAATGCGTTTTCTAGACGAAAAACGTGTATTTAGAGGGTTTTACAGCAATTTGTTTACGGTGTCACTGGGTTGAAAAGGGCACCTCGGAATCCCTTCAAAAGATTGTATACACTAAAATATAGTATAATCTGTCATATTCTGCCATAAGTTAGCATATTCCAATAACACATAAGAAAAAACACGTGTCCAAAGATTTTACTCAAAAATTCTTTTTACACCGCAAAACGATGATTTCTGATGAAAAAACTATTTTTCACATTTTGTCTCCGAATTGTTTCAAATTCCTTTTCCAGACGAAAAACGTGTATTTAGAGTGTTTTTACAGCAATTTGTTTAAGGTGTCACTGTGTTGAAAAGGGCACCACGGAATCCCTTCAAAAGCTTGTATACACTAAAATATAGTATATTCTGTCATATTCTGCCATAAGACAGCATATTCCATTAACACATAAGAAAAAAACACGTGTCCAAAGATTTTACTCAAAAATGCTTTTTACACCGCAAAACGATGATTTCTGATGAAAAAACTATTTTTCACATTTTGTCTCCGAATTGCTTCAAAATGCGTTTTCTAGACGAAAAACGTGTATTTAGAGTGTTTTACAGCAATTTGTTTAAGGTGTCACTTGGTTGAAAAGGGCAACAAGGAATCCTTCAAAAGCTTGTATACACTAAAATATAGTATAATCTGTCATATTCTGCCATAAGACAGCATATTCCATTAACACATAAGAAAAAACACGTGTCCAAAAGTTTTACTCAAAAATGCTTTTTACACCGCAAAACGATGATATCTGATGAAAAAACTATTTTTCACATTTTGTCTCCGAATTGCTTCAAAATGCGTTTTCTAGACGAAAAACGTGTATTTAGAGTGTTTTACAGCAATTTGTTTAAGGTGTCACTGGGTTGAAAAGGGCACCTCGGAATCCCTTCAAAAGCTTGTATACACTAAAATATAGTATAATCTGTCATATTCTGCCATGTCAGCATATTCCATTAACATATAAGAAAAAACACGTGTCCAAAGATTTTACTCAAAAATGCTTTTTACACCGCATAACGATGATTTCTGATGAAAAAACTATTTTTCACATTTTGTCTCCGAATTGCTTCAAAATGCGTTTTCTAGACGAAAAACGTGTATTTAGAGTGTTTTACAGCAATTTGTTTAAGGTGTCACTGGGTTGAAAAGGGCACCTCGGAATCCCTTCAAAAGCTTGTATACACTAAAATATAGTATAATCTGTCATATTCTGCCATAAGACAGCATATTCCATTAACACATAAGTAAAAACACGTGTCCAAAAGTTTTACTCAAAAATGCTTTTTACACCGCAAAACGATGATATCTGATGAAAAAACTATTTTTCACATTTTGTCTCCGAATTGCTTCAAAATGCGTTTTCTAGACGAAAAACGTGTATTTAGAGTGTTTTACAGCAATTTGTTTAAGGTGTCACTGGGTTGAAAAGGGCACCTCGGAATCCCTTCAAAAGCTTGTATACACTAAAATATAGTATAATCTGTCATATTCTGCCATGTCAGCATATTCCATTAATATATAAGAAAAAACTCGTGTCCAAAGATTTTACTCAAAAATGGTTTTTACACCGCATAACGATGATTTCTGATGAAAAAACTATTTTTCACATTTTGTCTCCGAATTGCTTCAAAATGCGTTTTCTAGACGAAAAACGTGTATTTAGAGTGTTTTACAGCAATTTGTTGAAGGTGTCACTGGGTTGAAAAGGGCACCACGGAATCCCTTCAAAAGCTTGTATACACTAAAATATAATATAATCTGTCATATTCTGCCATAAGTTAGCATATTCCAATAACACATAAGAAAAAACACGTGTCCAAAGATTTTACTCAAAAATGCTTTTTACACCGCAAAACGATGATTTCTGATGAAAAAACTATTTTTCACATTTTGTCTCCGAATTGCTTCAAAATGCGTTTTCTAGACGGAAAACGTGTATTTAGAGTGTTTTACGGCAATTTGTTTAAGGTGTCACTGGGTTGAAAAGGGCACCACGGAAACCCTTCAAAAGCTTGTAATCACTAAAATATAGTATAATCTGTCATATTCTGCCATAAGACAGCATATTTCATTAACACATAAGAAAAAAACACGTGTCCAAAAATTTTACTCAAAAATGATTTTTACACCGCAAAACGATGATTTCTGATGAAAAAACTATTTTTCACATTTTGTCTCCGAATTGCTTCAAAATGCGTTTTTTAGACGAAAAACGTGTATTTAGAGTGTTTACAGCAATTTGTTTAAGGTGTCACTGGGTTGAAAAGGGCACCACGGAATCCCTTCAAAAGCTTGTATACACTAAAATATAGTATAATCTGTCATATTCTGCCATAAGTTAGCATATTCCAATAACACATAAGAAAAAAACGTGTCCAAAGATTTTACTCAAAAATGCTTTTTACACAGCAAAACGATGATTTCTGATGAAAAAACTATTTTTCACATTTTGTCTCCGAATTGTTTCAAAATGCGTTTTCTAGACGAAAAACGTGTATTTAGAGTGTTTTACAGCAATTTGTTTAAGGTGTCACTTGGTTGAAAAGGGCAACACGGAAACCTTCAAAAGCTTGTATACACTAAAATATAGTATAATCTGGGCTGCGTATAGTTAGCAGGCCCCTATCAGCAGAACCTAACGAAAACTAGTGCATATTTTTTTGCTATTTATTTGCCAATTAATTACCACTATGCCAAATTAATTGCCACTTTTTTTAAAAAAATACGGGGGGACTGCTAGCTTGACGATAAAGTTAGCAATCCCCTGGGCTATAATGCAATGCAATCAATAATATTAATGTGTAGGAATTAATTGCCAATTAATTACTAAAGATTTAAATAAATTCAGGCAAAAATTGTTCAACTGATTGGACAAAGCTATTTAAAATGATACGTACCATATTTATTAGTGCGTATACATATAAAAACCATATGGGTTCTTGTAATTCCGATGTAGGATTAATATCAATGTGCGTAGGGCCATAAAAATGGTTCCATTTGGATCATTATGGTAATAAATTTATGCACATGAATCCATCAGAAACATATGAAAAGCATTCTTCCATAATTTTGGGACCATTATGTACCAGTATAAATTATATAGGTATTAATTATCCCAACATAATACTTTCTAATATAACCACTAGGCCTTAATAAACCAGCATGAATCATACTAATTTTAATTGCTGCTAACAAACCTGTTAAAAAATATTTATTTGAAATGAACCAATATTATCGTACTTTGCATGTCAATTTTAACTATATGAATTAATTGCCTCAGCAGGCCCCATCAAAATGCTTTCTATACCACTAAGCCTTAATAAAGCAGCATAAATCACACTACACACCGCTACAAAAACCGGTTAAAAAAATATTTATTTGAAATGAACCAATATTATCGTACTTTGCACGTCAATTTTAACTATATGAATTAATTGCCTCAGCAGACCCCATCAAAATGCTTTCTATCATAACCACTAGGCCTTAATAAACCACAATAAATCACACTAGTTTTAATTGCCGCTACAAAAACCGGTTAAAAAAATATTTATTTGAAACGAACCAATATTATCGTACTTTACATGGCAATTTTAACTATATGAATTAATTGCCTCAGCAGACTCCATCAAAATGCTTTCTATCATAACCACTAGGCCTTAATAAACCACAATAAATCACACTAGTTTTAATTGCCGCTTCAAAAACCGGTTAAAAAAATATTTATTTGAAATGAACCAATATTAACGTACTTTGCATGGCAATTTTAACTATATGAATTAATTGCCTCAGCAGACCCCATCAAAATGCTTTCTATCATAACCACTAGGCCTTAATAAACCACAATAAATCACACTAGTTTTAATTGCCGCTCCAAAAACCGGTTAAAAAAATATTTATTTGAAATGAACCAATATTATCGTACTTTGCATGGCAATTTTAACTATATGAATTAATTGCCTCAGCAGACTCCATCAAAATGCTTTCTATCATAACCACTAGGCCTTAATAAACCACAATAAATCACACTAGTTTTAATTGCCGCTACAAAAACCGGTAAAAAAAATATTTATTTGAAATGAACCAATATTATCGTACTTTGCATGTCAATTTTAACTATATGAATTAATTGCCTCAGCAGACCCCATCAAAATGCTTTCTATCATATCCACTAGGCCTTAATAAACCACAATAAATCACACTAGTTTTAATTGCCGCTACAAAAACCGGTAAAAAAAATATTTATTTGAAATGAACCAATATTATCGTACTTTGCATGTCAATTTTAACTATATTAATTAATTGCCTCAGCAGACCCCATCAAAATGATTTCTATCATAACCACTATGCCTTAATAAACCACAATAAATCACACTAGTTTTAATTGCCGCTACAAAAACCGGTTAAAAAAATATTTATTTGAAACGAACCACTATTATCGTACTTTGCATGGCAATTTTAACTATATGAATTAATTGCCTCAGCAGACCCCATCAAAATGCTTTCTATCATAACCACTAGGCCTTAATAAACCACAATAAATCATACTAGTTTTAATTGCCGCTACAAAAACCGGTAAAAAATTTTTTATTTGAAATGAACCAATATTAACATACTTTGCATGGCAATTTTAACTATATGAATTAATTGCCTCAGCAGACCCCATCAAAATGATTTCTATCATAACCACTATGCCTTAATAAACCACAATAAATCACACTAGTTTTAATTGCCGCTACAAAAACCGGTTAAAAAAATATTTATTTGAAACGAACCACTATTATCGTACTTTGCATGGCAATTTTAACTATATGAATTAATTGCCTCAGCAGACCCCATCAAAATGCTTTCTATCATAACCACTAGGCCTTAATAAACCACAATAAATCATACTAGTTTTAATTGCCGCTACAAAAACCGGTAAAAAATTTTTTATTTGAAATGAACCAATATTAACATACTTTGCATGGCAATTTTAACTATATGAATTAATTGCCTCAGCAGACCCCATCAAAATGCTTTCTATCATAACCACTAGGCCTTAATAAAGCAGCATAAATCACACTAGTTTTAATTGCCGCTCCAAAAACCGGTTAAAAAAATATTTATTTGAAATGAACCAATATTAACGTACTTTGCATGGCAATTTTAACTATATGAATTAATTGCCTCAGCAGACCCCATCAAAATGATTTCTATCATAACCACTATGCCTTAATAAACCACAATAAATCACACTAGTTTTAATTGCCGCTACAAAAACCGGTTAAAAAAATATTTATTTGAAATGAACCAATATTATCGTACTTTGCATGGCAATTTTAACTATATGAATTAATTGCCTCAGCAGGCCCCATCAAAATGCTTTCTATACCACTAAGCCTTAATAAAGCAGCATAAATCACACTACACACCGCTACAAAAACCGGTTAAAAAAATATTTATTTGAAATGAACCAATATTATCGTACTTTGCACGTCAATTTTAACTATATGAATTAATTGCCTCAGCAGACCCCATCAAAATGCTTTCTATCATAACCACTAGGCCTTAATAAACCACAATAAATCACACTAGTTTTAATTGCCGCTACAAAAACCGGTTAAAAAAATATTTATTTGAAACGAACCAATATTATCGTACTTTACATGGCAATTTTAACTATATGAATTAATTGCCTCAGCAGACTCCATCAAAATGCTTTCTATCATAACCACTAGGCCTTAATAAACCACAATAAATCACACTAGTTTTAATTGCCGCTACAAAAACCGGTTAAAAAAATATTTATTTGAAACGAACCAATATTATCGTACTTTACATGGCAATTTTAACTATATGAATTAATTGCCTCAGCAGACTCCATCAAAATGCTTTCTATCATAACCACTAGGCCTTAATAAACCACAATAAATCACACTAGTTTTAATTGCCGCTACAAAAACCGGTAAAAAAAATATTTATTTGAAATGAACCAATATTATCGTACTTTGCATGTCAATTTTAACTATATGAATTAATTGCCTCAGCAGACCCCATCAAAATGCTTTCTATCATATCCACTAGGCCTTAATAAACCACAATAAATCACACTAGTTTTAATTGCCGCTACAAAAACCGGTAAAAAAAATATTTATTTGAAATGAACCAATATTATCGTACTTTGCATGTCAATTTTAACTATATTAATTAATTGCCTCAGCAGACCCCATCAAAATGATTTCTATCATAACCACTATGCCTTAATAAACCACAATAAATCACACTAGTTTTAATTGCCGCTACAAAAACCGGTTAAAAAAATATTTATTTGAAACGAACCACTATTATCGTACTTTGCATGGCAATTTTAACTATATGAATTAATTGCCTCAGCAGACCCCATCAAAATGCTTTCTATCATAACCACTAGGCCTTAATAAACCACAATAAATCATACTAGTTTTAATTGCCGCTACAAAAACCGGTAAAAAATTTTTTATTTGAAATGAACCAATATTAACATACTTTGCATGGCAATTTTAACTATATGAATTAATTGCCTCAGCAGACCCCATCAAAATGCTTTCTATCATAACCACTAGGCCTTAATAAAGCAGCATAAATCACACTAGTTTTAATTGCCGCTCCAAAAACCGGTTAAAAAAATATTTATTTGAAATGAACCAATATTAACGTACTTTGCATGGCAATTTTAACTATATGAATTAATTGCCTCAGCAGACCCCATCAAAATGATTTCTATCATAACCACTATGCCTTAATAAACCACAATAAATCACACTAGTTTTAATTGCCGCTACAAAAACCGGTTAAAAAAATATTTATTTGAAATGAACCAATATTATCGTACTTTGCATGGCAATTTTAACTATATGAATTAATTGCCTCAGCAGGCCCCATCAAAATGCTTTCTATACCACTAAGCCTTAATAAAGCAGCATAAATCACACTACACACCGCTACAAAAACCGGTTAAAAAAATATTTATTTGAAATGAACCAATATTATCGTACTTTGCACGTCAATTTTAACTATATGAATTAATTGCCTCAGCAGACCCCATCAAAATGCTTTCTATCATAACCACTAGGCCTTAATAAACCACAATAAATCACACTAGTTTTAATTGCCGCTACAAAAACCGGTTAAAAAAATATTTATTTGAAACGAACCAATATTATCGTACTTTACATGGCAATTTTAACTATATGAATTAATTGCCTCAGCAGACTCCATCAAAATGCTTTCTATCATAACCACTAGGCCTTAATAAACCACAATAAATCACACTAGTTTTAATTGCCGCTTCAAAAACCGGTTAAAAAAATATTTATTTGAAATGAACCAATATTAACGTACTTTGCATGGCAATTTTAACTATATGAATTAATTGCCTCAGCAGACCCCATCAAAATGCTTTCTATCATAACCACTAGGCCTTAATAAACCACAATAAATCACACTAGTTTTAATTGCCGCTCCAAAAACCGGTTAAAAAAATATTTATTTGAAATGAACCAATATTATCGTACTTTGCATGGCAATTTTAACTATATGAATTAATTGCCTCAGCAGACTCCATCAAAATGCTTTCTATCATAACCACTAGGCCTTAATAAACCACAACAAATCACACTAGTTTTAATTGCCGCTACAAAAACCGGTAAAAAAAATATTTATTTGAAATGAACCAATATTATCGTACTTTGCATGTCAATTTTAACTATATGAATTAATTGCCTCAGCAGACCCCATCAAAATGCTTTCTATCATATCCACTAGGCCTTAATAAACCACAATAAATCACACTAGTTTTAATTGCCGCTACAAAAACCGGTAAAAAAAATATTTATTTGAAATGAACCAATATTATCGTACTTTGCATGTCAATTTTAACTATATTAATTAATTGCCTCAGCAGACCCCATCAAAATGATTTCTATCATAACCACTATGCCTTAATAAACCACAATAAATCACACTAGTTTTAATTGCCGCTACAAAAACCGGTTAAAAAAATATTTATTTGAAACGAACCACTATTATCGTACTTTGCATGGCAATTTTAACTATATGAATTAATTGCCTCAGCAGACCCCATCAAAATGCTTTCTATCATAACCACTAGGCCTTAATAAACCACAATAAATCATACTAGTTTTAATTGCCGCTACAAAAACCGGTAAAAAATTTTTTATTTGAAATGAACCAATATTAACATACTTTGCATGGCAATTTTAACTATATGAATTAATTGCCTCAGCAGACCCCATCAAAATGCTTTCTATCATAACCACTAGGCCTTAATAAAGCAGCATAAATCACACTAGTTTTAATTGCCGCTCCAAAAACCGGTTAAAAAAATATTTATTTGAAATGAACCAATATTAACGTACTTTGCATGGCAATTTTAACTATATGAATTAATTGCCTCAGCAGACCCCATCAAAATGATTTCTATCATAACCACTAGGCCTTAATAAACCACAATAAATCACACTAGTTTTAATTGCCGCTACAAAAACCGGTAAAAAAAATATTTATTTGAAACGAACCACTATTATCGTACTTTGCATGGCAATTTTAACTATATGAATTAATTGCCTCAGCAGACCCCATCAAAATGATTTCTATACCACTAAGCCTTAATAAAGCAGCATAAATCACACTACACACCGCTACAAAAACCGGTTAAAAAAATATTTATTTGAAATGAACCACTATTATCGTACTTTGCATGTCAATTTTAACTATATTAATTAATTGCCTCAGCAGACCCCATCAAAATGATTTCTATCATAACCACTATGCCTTAATAAACCACAATAAATCACACTAGTTTTAATTGCCGCTACAAAAACCGGTTAAAAAAATATTTATTTGAAATGAACCACTATTATCGTACTTTGCATGGCAATTTTAACTATATGAATTAATTGCCTCAGCAGACCCCATCAAAATGCTTTCTATCATAACCACTAGGCCTTAATAAACCACAATAAATCATACTAGTTTTAATTGCCGCTACAAAAACCGGTTAAAAAATATTTATTTGAAACGAACCAATATTATCGTACTTTGCACGTCAATTTTAACTATATGAATTAATTGCCTCAGCAGACCCCATCAAAATGCTTTCTATCATAACCACTAGGCCTTAATAAACCACAATAAATCACACTAGTTTTAATTGCCGCTACAAAAACCGGTAAAAAAAATATTAATTTGAAATGAACCAATATTATCGTACTTTGCATGTCAATTTTAACTATATGAATTAATTGCCTCAGCAGGCTCCATCAAAATGCTTTCTATCATAACCACTAGGCCTTAATAAACCACAATAAATCATACTAGTTTTAATTGCCGCTACAAAAACCGGTTAAAAAATATTTATTTGAAACGAACCAATATTATCGTACTTTGCACGTCAATTTTAACTATATGAATTAATTGCCTCAGCAGACCCCATCAAAATGCTTTCTATCATAACCACTAGGCCTTAATAAACCACAATAAATCATACTAGTTTTAATTGCCGCTACAAAAACCGGTTAAAAAATATTTATTTGAAACGAACCACTATTATCGTACTTTGCATGGCAATTTTAACTATATGAATTAATTGCCTCAGCAGACCCCATCAAAATGCTTTCTATCATAACCACTAGGCCTTAATAAACCACAATAAATCATACTAGTTTTAATTGCCGCTACAAAAACCGGTTAAAAAATATTTATTTGAAACGAACCACTATTATCGTACTTTGCATGGCAATTTTAACTATATGAATTAATTGCCTCAGCAGACTCCATCAAAATGCTTTCTATCATAACCACTAGGCCTTAATAAACCACAATAAATCACACTAGTTTTAATTGCCGCTACAAAAACCGGTAAAAAAAATATTTATTTGAAATGAACCAATATTATCGTACTTTGCATGTCAATTTTAACTATATTAATTAATTGCCTCAGCAGACCCCATCAAAATGATTTCTATCATAACCACTATGCCTTAATAAACCACAATAAATCACACTAGTTTTAATTGCCGCTACAAAAACCGGTTAAAAAAATATTTATTTGAAACGAACCACTATTATCGTACTTTGCATGGCAATTTTAACTATATGAATTAATTGCCTCAGCAGACCCCATCAAAATGCTTTCTATCATAACCACTAGGCCTTAATAAACCACAATAAATCATACTAGTTTTAATTGCCGCTACAAAAACCGGTTAAAAAATATTTATTTGAAACGAACCACTATTATCGTACTTTGCATGGCAATTTTAACTATATGAATTAATTGCCTCAGCAGACTCCATCAAAATGCTTTCTATCATAACCACTAGGCCTTAATAAACCACAATAAATCACACTAGTTTTAATTGCCGCTACAAAAACCGGTAAAAAAAATATTAATTTGAAATGAACCAATATTATCGTACTTTGCATGTCAATTTTAACTATATGAATTAATTGCCTCAGCAGGCTCCATCAAAATGCTTTCTATCATAACCACTAGGCCTTAATAAACCACAATAAATCACACTAGTTTTAATTGCCGCTACAAAAACCGGTTAAAAAAATATTTATTTGAAACGAACCAATATTATCGTACTTTGCATGGCAATTTTAACTATATGAATTAATTGCCTCAGCAGACCCCATCAAAATGCTTTCTATCATAACCACTAGGCCTTAATAAACCACAATAAATCATACTAGTTTTAATTGCCGCTACAAAAACCGGTTAAAAAATATTTATTTGAAACGAACCAATATTATCGTACTTTGCATGTCAATTTTAACTATATAAATTAATTGCCTCAGCAGACCCCATCAAAATGCTTTCTATCATAACCACTAGGCCTTAATAAACCACAATAAATCATACTAGTTTTAATTGCCGCTACAAAAACCGGTTAAAAAAATATTAATTTGAAATGAACCAATATTATCGTACTTTGCATGTCAATTTTAACTATATGAATTAATTGCCTCAGCAGGCTCCATCAAAATGCTTTCTATCATAACCACTAGGCCTTAATAAACCACAATAAATCACACTAGTTTTAATTGCCGCTACAAAAACCGGTTAAAAAAATATTTATTTGAAACGAACCAATATTATCGTACTTTGCATGTCAATTTTAACTATATGAATTAATTGCCTCAGCAGACCCCATCAAAATGCTTTCTATCATAACCACTAGGCCTTAATAAACCACAATAAATCATACTAGTTTTAATTGCCGCTACAAAAACCGGTTAAAAAAATATTTATTTGAAACGAACCAATATTATCGTACTTTGCATGTCAATTTTAACTATATAAATTAATTGCCTCAGCAGACCCCATCAAAATGCTTTCTATCATAACCACTAGGCCTTAATAAACCACAATAAATCATACTAGTTTTAATTGCCGCTACAAAAACCGGTTAAAAAAATATTAATTTGAAATGAACCAATATTATCGTACTTTGCATGTCAATTTTAACTATATGAATTAATTGCCTCAGCAGGCTCCATCAAAATGCTTTCTATCATAACCACTAGGCCTTAATAAACCACAATAAATCACACTAGTTTTAATTGCCGCTACAAAAACCGGTTAAAAAAATATTTATTTGAAACGAACCAATATTATCGTACTTTGCATGTCAATTTTAACTATATGAATTAATTGCCTCAGCAGACCCCATCAAAATGCTTTCTATCATAACCACTAGGCCTTAATAAACCACAATAAATCATACTAGTTTTAATTGCCGCTACAAAAACCGGTTAAAAAAATATTTATTTGAAACGAACCAATATTATCGTACTTTGCATGTCAATTTTAACTATATAAATTAATTGCCTCAGCAGACCCCATCAAAATGCTTTCTATCATAACCACTAGGCCTTAATAAACCACAATAAATCACACTAGTTTTAATTGCCGCTACAAAAACCGGTTAAAAAAATATTTATTTGAAACGAACCAATATTATCGTACTTTGCATGTCAATTTTAACTATATGAATTAATTGCCTCAGCAGGCTCCATCAAAATGCTTTCTATCATAACCACTAGGCCTTAATAAACCACAATAAATCACACTAGTTTTAATTGCCGCTACAAAAACCGGTTAAAAAAATATTTATTTGAAACGAACCAATATTATCGTACTTTGCATGGCAATTTTAACTATATTAATTAATTGCCTCAGCAGACCCCATCAAAATGCTTTCTATCATAACCACTAGGCCTTAATAAACCACAATAAATCATACTAGTTTTAATTGCCGCTACAAAAACCGGTTAAAAAAATATTTATTTGAAACGAACCAATATTATCGTACTTTGCATGGCAATTTTAACTATATTAATTAATTGCCTCAGCAGACCCCATCAAAATGCTTTCTATCATAACCACTAGGCCTTAATAAACCACAATAAATCACACTAGTTTTAATTGCCGCTACAAAAACCGGTTAAAAAAATATTTATTTGAAACGAACCAATATTATCGTACTTTGCATGGCAATTTTAACTATATTAATTAATTGCCTCAGCAGACCCCATCAAAATGCTTTCTATCATAACCACTAGGCCTTAATAAACCACAATAAATCACACTAGTTTTAATTGCGGCTACAAAAACCGTTAAAAAAAATATTTATTTGAAATGAACCAATATTAACGTACTTTGCATGGCAATTTTAACTATATGAATTAATTGCCTCAGCAGACCCCATCAAAATGCTTTCTATCATAACCACTAGGCCTTAATAAACCACAATAAATCATACTAGTTTTAATTGCCGCTACAAAAACCGGTAAAAAAATATTTATTTGAAATGAACCAATATTAACGTACTTTGCATGGCAATTTTAAATATATGAATTAATTGCCTCAGCAGACCCCATCAAAATGCTTTCTATCATAACCACTAGGCCTTAATAAAGCTGCATAAATCACACTAGTTTTAATTGCCACTCCAAAAACCGGTTAAAAAAATATTTATTTGAAATGAACCAATATTATCGTACTTTGCATGGCAATTTTAACTATATGAATTAATTGCCTCAGCAGACCCCATCAAAATGCTTTCTATCATAACCACTAGGCCTTAGTAAACCACAATAAATCATACTAGTTTTAATTGCCGCTCCAAAAACCGGTTAAAAAAATATTTATTTGAAATGAACCAATATTATCGTACATTGCATGGCAATTTTAACTATATGAATTAATTGCCTCAGCAGACCCCATCAAAATGCTTTCTATCATAACCACTAGGCCTTAATAAACCACAATAAATCATACTAGTTTTAATTGCCGCTACAAAAACCGGTAAAAAAAATATTTATTTGAAATGAACCAATATTAACGTACTTTGCATGGCAATTTTAACTATATGAATTAATTGCCTCAGCAGACCCCATCAAAATGTTTTCTATCATAACCACTAGGCCTTAATAAACCACAATAAATCATACTAGTTTTAATTGCCGCTACAAAAACCGGTTAAAAAAATATTTATTTGAAACGAGCCAATATGATCGTACTTTGCATGGCAATTTCAACTATATGAATTAATTGCCTCAGCAGACCCCAACAATATGCTTTTTAACATAACCCTTCAGGATAAATCATTCTGATTATAAGTCCCGGTAACTATCCGGTTAAAACAATATTATTTTAGAATGAATCAACATGTCGTACTTTTCATGTGAATATGAGCTTTGTAAATTAATTGCCTCGGAATTCCTCTGCAAAGCGCATTCTACCATATTGTTCAAACTATAATTAACCAGGATAAAACATACTGGTTTTAATTGTCGCTATCTAACCGGTTAAAACAATATGATTTTGATTGAAAAAACATATCGTACTTTTCATGTGAATTTTAGCTTTGTAAATTAATTGCCTCAGTAGTTCCTTGCAAATTGCATTCTACCATATGACAGAAAGCATTTTGATGGGGTTTGCTGAGGCAACTAATTCATATAGTTAAAATTACCATGCAAAGTACGATAATATTGGTTCGTTTCAAATAAATATTTTTTTACCGGTTTTTGTAGCGGCAATTAAAACTAGTGTGATTTATGCCGCTTTATTAAGGCCTAGTGGTTATGATAGAAAGCATTTTGATGGGGTCTGCTGAGGAAATTAATTCATATAGTTAAAATTGACGTGCAAAGTACGATAATATTGGTTCATTTCAAATAAATATTTTTTTAACCGGTTTTTGGAGCGGCAATTAAAACTAGTGTGATTTATGCTGCTTTATTAAGGCCTAGTGGTTATGATAGAAAGCATTTTGATGGGGTCTGCTGAGGCAATTAATTCATATAGTTAAAATTGCCATGCAAAGTAAGTTAATATTGGTTCATTTCAAATAAATATTTTTTTACCGGTTTTTGTAGCGGCAATTAAAACTAGTATGATTTATTGTGGTTTATTAAGGCCTAGTGGTTATGATAGAAAGCATTTTGATGGAGTCTGCTGAGGCAATTAATTCATATAGTCAAAATTGCCATGCAAAGTACGTTAATATTGGTTCATTTCAAATAAATATTTTTTTAACCGGTTTTTGGAGCGGCAATTAAAACTAGTATGATTTATTGTGGTTTATTAAGGCCTAGTGGTTATGATAGAAAGCATTTTGATGGGGTCTGCTGAGGCAATTAATTCATATAGTTAAAATTTACATGCAAAGTACGATAATATTGGTTCATTTCAAATAAATATTTTTTTTACCGGTTTTTGTAGCGGCAATTAAAACTAGTGTGATTTATTGTGGTTTATTAAGGCCTAGTGGTTATGATAGAAAGCATTTTGATGGGGTCTGCTGAGGCAATTAATTCATATAGTTAAAATTGCCATGCAAAGTACGTTAATATTGGTTCATTTCAAATAAATATTTTTTTACCGGTTTTTGTAGCGGCAATTAAAACTAGTATGATTTATTGTGGTTTATTAAGGCCTAGTGGTTATGATAGAAAGCATTTTGATGGAGTCTGCTGAGGCAATTAATTCATATAGTCAAAATTGCCATGCAAAGTACGTTAATATTGGTTCATTTCAAATAAATATTTTTTTAACCGGTTTTTGGAGCGGCAATTAAAACTAGTATGATTTATTGTGGTTTATTAAGGCCTAGTGGTTATGATAGAAAGCATTTTGATGGGGTCTCCTGAGGCAATTAATTCATATAGTTAAAATTGCCATGCAAAGTACGATAATATTGGTTCATTTCAAATAAATATTTTTTTAACCGGTTTTTGGAGCGGCAATTAAAACTAGTGTGATTTATTGTGGTTTATTAAGGCCTAGTGGTTATGATAGAAAGCATTTTGATGGGGTCTGCTGAGGCAATTAATTCATATAGTTAAAATTGCCATGCAAAGTACGATAATATTGGTTCGTTTCAAATAAATATTTTTTTAACCGGTTTTTGTAGCGGCAATTAAAAGTAGTATGATTTATTGTGGTTTATTAAGGCCTAGTGGTTATGATAGAAAGCATTTTGATGGGGTCTGCTGAGGCAATTAATTCATATAGTTAAAATTGCCATGCAATGTACGATAATATTGGTTCATTTCAAATAAATATTTTTTTAACCGGTTTTTGGAGCGGCAATTAAAACTAGTATGATTTATTGTGGTTTATTAAGGCCTAGTGGTTATGATAGAAAGCATTTTGATGGGGTCTGCTGAGGCAATTAATTCATATAGTTAAAATTGCCATGCAAAGTACGATAATATTGGTTCGTTTCAAATAAATATTTTTTTAACCGGTTTTTGGAGCGGCAATTAAAAGTAGTATGATTTATTGTGGTTTATTAAGGCCTAGTGGTTATGATAGAAAGCATTTTGATGGGGTCTGCTGAGGCAATTAATTCATATAGTTAAAATTGCCATGCAATGTACGATAATATTGGTTCATTTCACATAAATATTTTTTTAACCGGTTTTTGTAGCGGCAATTAAAAGTAGTATGATTTATTGTGGTTTATTAAGGCCTAGTGGTTATGATAGAAAGCATTTTGATGGGGTCTGCTGAGGCAATTAATTCATATAGTTAAAATTTACATGCAAAGTACGATAATATTGGTTCATTTCAAATAAATATTTTTTTTACCGGTTTTTGTAGCGGCAATTAAAACTAGTGTGATTTATTGTGGTTTATTAAGGCCTAGTGGTTATGATAGAAAGCATTTTGATGGGGTCTGCTGAGGCAATTAATTCATATAGTTAAAATTGCCATGCAAAGTACGTTAATATTGGTTCATTTCAAATAAATATTTTTTTACCGGTTTTTGTAGCGGCAATTAAAACTAGTATGATTTATTGTGGTTTATTAAGGCCTAGTGGTTATGATAGAAAGCATTTTGATGGAGTCTGCTGAGGCAATTAATTCATATAGTCAAAATTGCCATGCAAAGTACGTTAATATTGGTTCATTTCAAATAAATATTTTTTTAACCGGTTTTTGGAGCGGCAATTAAAACTAGTATGATTTATTGTGGTTTATTAAGGCCTAGTGGTTATGATAGAAAGCATTTTGATGGGGTCTCCTGAGGCAATTAATTCATATAGTTAAAATTGCCATGCAAAGTACGATAATATTGGTTCATTTCAAATAAATATTTTTTTAACCGGTTTTTGGAGCGGCAATTAAAACTAGTGTGATTTATTGTGGTTTATTAAGGCCTAGTGGTTATGATAGAAAGCATTTTGATGGGGTCTGCTGAGGCAATTAATTCATATAGTTAAAATTGACATGCAAAGTACGATAATATTGGTTCATTTCAAATAAATATTTTTTTTACCGGTTTTTGTAGCGGCAATTAAAACTAGTGTGATTTATTGTGGTTTATTAAGGCCTAGTGGATATGATAGAAAGCATTTTGATGGGGTCTGCTGAGGCAATTAATTCATATAGTTAAAATTGCCATGCAATGTACGATAATATTGGTTCATTTCAAATAAATATTTTTTTAACCGGTTTTTGGAGCGGCAATTAAAACTAGTATGATTTATTGTGGTTTATTAAGGCCTAGTGGTTATGATAGAAAGCATTTTGATGGGGTCTGCTGAGGCAATTAATTCATATAGTTAAAATTGCCATGCAAAGTACGATAATATTGGTTCGTTTCAAATAAATATTTTTTTAACCGGTTTTTGGAGCGGCAATTAAAAGTAGTATGATTTATTGTGGTTTATTAAGGCCTAGTGGTTATGATAGAAAGCATTTTGATGGGGTCTGCTGAGGCAATTAATTCATATAGTTAAAATTGCCATGCAATGTACGATAATATTGGTTCATTTCAAATAAATATTTTTTTAACCGGTTTTTGTAGCGGCAATTAAAAGTAGTATGATTTATTGTGGTTTATTAAGGCCTAGTGGTTATGATAGAAAGCATTTTGATGGGGTCTCCTGAGGCAATTAATTCATATAGTTAAAATTGCCATGCAAAGTACGATAATATTGGTTCGTTTCAAATAAATATTTTTTTAACCGGTTTTTGGAGCGGCAATTAAAAGTAGTATGATTTATTGTGGTTTATTAAGGCCTAGTGGTTATGATAGAAAGCATTTTGATGGGGTCTGCTGAGGCAATTAATTCATATAGTTAAAATTGCCATGCAATGTACGATAATATTGGTTCATTTCAAATAAATATTTTTTTAACCGGTTTTTGGAGCGGCAATTAAAACTAGTATGATTTATTGTGGTTTATTAAGGCCTAGTGGTTATGATAGAAAGCATTTTGATGGGGTCTGCTGAGGCAATTAATTCATATAGTTAAAATTGCCATGCAAAGTACGATAATATTGGTTCGTTTCAAATAAATATTTTTTTAACCGGTTTTTGTAGCGGCAATTAAAAGTAGTATGATTTATTGTGGTTTATTAAGGCCTAGTGGTTATGATAGAAAGCATTTTGATGGGGTCTGCTGAGGCAATTAATTCATATAGTTAAAATTGCCATGCAATGTACGATAATATTGGTTCATTTCAAATAAATATTTTTTTAACCGGTTTTTGGAGCGGCAATTAAAACTAGTATGATTTATTGTGGTTTATTAAGGCCTAGTGGTTATGATAGAAAGCATTTTGATGGGGTCTGCTGAGGCAATTAATTCATATAGTTAAAATTGCCATGCAAAGTACGATAATATTGGTTCATTTCAAATAAATATTTTTTTTAACGGTTTTTGTAGCCGCAATTAAAACTAGTGTGATTTATTGTGGTTTATTAAGGCCTAGTGGTTATGATAGAAAGCATTTTGATGGGGTCTGCTGAGGCAATTAATTAATACAGTTAAAATTGACATGCAAAGTACGATAATATTGGTTCATTTCAAATAAATATTTTTTTTACCGGTTTTTGTAGCGGCAATTAAAACTAGTGTGATTTATTGTGGTTTATTAAGGCCTAGTGGTTATGATAGAAAGCATTTTGATGGAGTCTGCTGAGGCAATTAATTCATATAGTTAAAATTGCCATGCAAAGTACGATAATATTGGTTCGTTTCAAATAAATATTTTTTTAACCGGTTTTTGTAGCGGCAATTAAAACTAGTATGATTTATTGTGGTTTATTAAGGCCTAGTGGTTATGATAGAAAGCATTTTGATGGGGTCTGCTGAGGCAATTAATTCATATAGTTAAAATTGCCATGCAATGTACGATAATATTGGTTCATTTCAAATAAATATTTTTTTAACGGTTTTTGTAGCCGCAATTAAAACTAGTGTGATTTATTGTGGTTTATTAAGGCCTAGTGGTTATGATAGAAAGCATTTTGATGGGGTCTGCTGAGGCAATTAATTAATATAGTTAAAATTGACATGCAAAGTACGATAATATTGGTTCATTTCAAATAAATATTTTTTTTACCGGTTTTTGTAGCGGCAATTAAAACTAGTGTGATTTATTGTGGTTTATTAAGGCCTATTGGTTATGATAGAAAGCATTTTGATGGAGTCTGCTGAGGCAATTAATTCATATAGTTAAAATTGCCATGCAATGTACGATAATATTGGTTCATTTCAAATAAATATTTTTTTAACCGGTTTTTGTAGCGGCAATTAAAACTAGTGTGATTTATTGTGGTTTATTAAGGCCTAGTGGTTATGATAGAAAGCATTTTGATGGGGTCTGCTGAGGCAATTAATTCATATAGTTAAAATTGACATGCAAAGTACGATAATATTGGTTCATTTCAAATAAATATTTTTTTAACCGGTTTTTGTAGCGGTGTGTAGTGTGATTTATGCTGCTTTATTAAGGCTTAGTGGTATAGAAAGCATTTTGATGGGGCCTGCTGAGGCAATTAATTCATATAGTTAAAATTGCCATTCAAAGTACGATAATATTGGTTCGTTTCAAATAAATATTTTTTTAACCGGTTTTTGTAGCGGCAATTAAAACTAGTATGATTTATTGTGGTTTATTAAGGCCTAGTGGTTATGATAGAAAGCATTTTGATGGGGTCTGCTGAGGCAATTAATTCATATAGTTAAAATTGCCATGCAATGTACGATAATATTGGTTCATTTCAAATAAATATTTTTTTAACCTGTTTTTGGAGCGGCAATTAAAACTACTATGATTTATTGTGGTTTATTAAGGCCTAGTGGTTATGATAGAAAGCATTTTGATGGGGTCTGCTGAGGCAATTAATTCATATAGTTAAAATTGCCATGCAAAGTACGTTAAAATTGGTTCATTTCAAATAAATATTTTTTAACCGGTTTTTGTAGCGGCAATTAAAACTAGTGTGATTTATGCTGCTTTATTAAGGCCTAGTGGTTATGATAGAAAGCATTTTGATGGGGTCTGCTGAGGCAATTAATTCATATAGTTAAAATTGCCATGCAATGTACGATAATATTGGTTCATTTCAAATAAATATTTTTTTAACCTGTTTTTGGAGCGGCAATTAAAACTACTATGATTTATTGTGGTTTATTAAGGCCTAGTGGTTATGATAGAAAGCATTTTGATGGGGTCTGCTGAGGCAATTAATTCATATAGTTAAAATTGCCATGCAAAGTACGATAATATTGGTTCGTTTCAAATAAATATTTTTTTAACCGGTTTTTGTAGCGGCAATTAAAACTAGTGTGCTTTATTGTGGTTTATTAAGGCCTAGTGGTTATGATAGAAAGCATTTTGATGGGGTCTGCTGAGGCAATTAATTCATATAGTTAAAATTGCCATTCAAAGTACGATAATATTGGTTCATTTCAAATAAATATTTTTTTAACCGGTTTTTGGAGCGGAAATTAAAACTAGTGTGATTTATGCTGCTTTATTAAGGCCTAGTGGTTATGATAGAAAGCATTTTGATGGGGTCTGCTGAGGCAATTAATTCATATAGTTAAAATTGACATGCAAAGTACGATAATATTGGTTCATTTCAAATAAATATTTTTTTAACCGGTTTTTGGAGCGGAAATTAAAACTAGTGTGATTTATGCTGCTTTATTAAGGCCTAGTGGTTATGATAGAAAGCATTTTGATGGGGTCTGCTGAGGCAATTAATTCATATAGTTAAAATTGACATGCAAAGTACGATAATATTGGTTCATTTCAAATAAATATTTTTTTAACCAGTTTTTGGAGCGGAAATTAAAACTAGTGTGATTTATGCTGCTTTATTAAGGCCTAGTGGTTATGATAGAAAGCATTTTGATGGGGTCTGCTGAGGCAATTAATTCATATAGTTAAAATTGACATGCAAAGTACGATAATATTGGTTCATTTCAAATAAATATTTTTTTAACCGGTTTTTGTAGCGGTGTGTAGTGTGATTTATGCTGCTTTATTAAGGCTTAGTGGTATAGAAAGCATTTTGATGGGGGCCTGCTGAGGCAATTAATTCATATAGTTAAAATTGCCATTCAAAGTACGATAATATTGGTTCGTTTCAAATAAATATTTTTTTTAACCGGTTTTTGTAGCGGCAATTAAAACTAGTATGATTTATTGTGGTTTATTAAGGCCTAGTGGTTATGATAGAAAGCATTTTGATGGGGTCTGCTGAGGCAATTAATTCATATAGTTAAAATTGCCATGCAATGTACGATAATATTGGTTCATTTCAAATAAATATTTTTTTAACCTGTTTTTGGAGCGGCAATTAAAACTACTATGATTTATTGTGGTTTATTAAGGCCTAGTGGTTATGATAGAAAGCATTTTGATGGGGTCTGCTGAGGCAATTAATTCATATAGTTAAAATTGACGTGCAAAGTACGATAATATTGGTTCATTTCAAATAAATATTTTTTTAACCGGTTTTTGGAGCGGCAATTAAAACTAGTGTGATTTATGCTGCTTTATTAAGGCCTAGTGGTTATGATAGAAAGCATTTTGATGGGGTCTGCTGAGGCAATTAATTCATATAGTTAAAATTGACATGCAAAGTACGATAATATTGGTTCATTTCAAATAAATATTTTTTTAACCGGTTTTTGTAGCGGTGTGTAGTGTGATTTATGCTGCTTTATTAAGGCTTAGTGGTATAGAAAGCATTTTGATGGGGCCTGCTGAGGCAATTAATTCATATAGTTAAAATTGCCATTCAAAGTACGATAATATTGGTTCGTTTCAAATAAATATTTTTTTTAACCGGTTTTTGTAGCGGCAATTAAAACTAGTATGATTTATTGTGGTTTATTAAGGCCTAGTGGTTATGATAGAAAGCATTTTGATGGGGTCTGCTGAGGCAATTAATTCATATAGTTAAAATTGCCATGCAAAGTACGTTAATATTGGTTCATTTCAAATAAATATTTTTTTACCGGTTTTTGTAGCGGCAATTAAAACTAGTATGATTTATTGTGGTTTATTAAGGCCTAGTGGTTATGATAGAAAGCATTTTGATGGAGGTCTGCTGAGGCAATTAATTCATATAGTCAAAATTGCCATGCAAAGTACGTTAATATTGGTTCATTTCAAATAAATATTTTTTTAACCGGTTTTTGGAGCGGCAATTAAAACTAGTATGATTTATTGTGGTTTATTAAGGCCTAGTGGTTATGATAGAAAGCATTTTGATGGGGTCTCCTGAGGCAATTAATTCATATAGTTAAAATTGCCATGCAAAGTACGATAATATTGGTTCATTTCAAATAAATATTTTTTTAACCGGTTTTTGGAGCGGCAATTAAAACTAGTGTGATTTATTGTGGTTTATTAAGGCCTAGTGGTTATGATAGAAAGCATTTTGATGGGGTCTGCTGAGGCAATTAATTCATATAGTTAAAATTGCCATGCAAAGTACGTTAATATTGGTTCATTTCAAATAAATATTTTTTTAACCGGTTTTTGAAGCGGCAATTAAAACTAGTGTGATTTATTGTGGTTTATTAAGGCCTAGTGGTTATGATAGAAAGCATTTTGATGGAGTCTGCTGAGGCAATTAATTCATATAGTTAAAATTGCCATGTAAAGTACGATAATATTGGTTCGTTTCAAATAAATATTTTTTTAACCGGTTTTTGTAGCGGCAATTAAAACTAGTGTGATTTATTGTGGTTTATTAAGGCCTAGTGGTTATGATAGAAAGCATTTTGATGGGGTCTGCTGAGGCAATTAATTCATATAGTTAAAATTGACGTGCAAAGTACGATAATATTGGTTCATTTCAAATAAATATTTTTTTTAACCGGTTTTTGTAGCGGTGTGTAGTGTGATTTATGCTGCTTTATTAAGGCTTAGTGGTATAGAAAGCATTTTGATGGGGCCTGCTGAGGCAATTAATTCATATAGTTAAAATTGACATGCAAAGTACGATAATATTGGTTCATTTCAAATAAATATTTTTTAACAGGTTTGTTAGCAGCAATTAAAATTAGTATGATTCATGCTGGTTTATTAAGGCCTAGTGGTTATATTAGAAAGTATTATGTTGGGATAATTAATACCTATATAATTTATACTGGTACATAATGGTCCCAAAATTATGGAAGAATGCTTTTCATATGTTTCTGATGGATTCATGTGCATAAATTTATTACCATAATGATCCAAATGGAACCATTTTTATGGCCCTACGCACATTGATATTAATCCTACATCGGAATTACAAGAACCCATATGGTTTTTATATGTATACGCACTAATAAATATGGTACGTATCATTTTAAATAGCTTTGTCCAATCAGTTGAACAATTTTTGCCTGAATTTATTTAAATCTTTAGTAATTAATTGGCAATTAAATGGCAATTAATTCCTACACATTAATATTATTGATTGCATTGCATTATAGCCCAGGGGACTGCTAACTTTATCGTCAAGCTAGCAGTCCCCCCGTATTTTTTTAAAAAAAAGTGGCAATTAATTGGCATAGTGGTAATTAATTGGCAAATAAATAGCAAAAAAATATGCACTAGTTTTCGTTAGGTTCTGCTGATAGGGGCCTGCTAACTATACGCAGCCTATAATCTGTCATATTCTGCCATAAGACAGCATATTCCATTAACACATCCCTTCAAAAGCTTGTATACACTAAAATATAGTATATTCTGTCATATTCTGCCATAAGGCAGCATATTCCATTAACACAAGAAAAAAAACACGTGTCCAAAGATTTTACTCAAAAATGCTTTTTACACCGCAAAACGATGATTTCTGATGAAAAAACTATTTTTCACATTTTGTCTCCGAATTGCTTCAAAATGCGTTTTCTAGACGAAAAACGTGTATTTAGAGTGTTTTACAGCAATTTGTTTAAGGTGTCACTTGGTTGAAAAGGGCAACACGGAAACCTTCAAAAGCTTGTATACACTAAAATATAGTATAATCTGTCATATTCTGCCATAAGACAGCATATTCCATTAACACATAAGAAAAAACACGTGTCCAAAAGTTTTACTCAAAAATGCTTTTTACACCGCAAAACGATATCTGATGAAAAAACTATTTTTCACATTTTGTCTCCGAATTGCTTCAAAATGCGTTTTCTAGACGAAAACGTGTATTTAGAGTGTTTTACAGCAATTTGTTTAAGGTGTCACTTGGTTGAAAAGGGCAACACGGAATCCTTCAAAAGCTTGTATACACTAAAATATAGTATAATCTGTCATATTCTGCCATAAGACAGCATATTCCATTAACACATAAGAAAAAAACACGTGTCCAAAGATTTTACTCAAAAATGTTTTTTACACCGCAAAACGATGATTTCTGATGAAAAAACTATTTTTCACATTTTGTCTCCGAATTGTTTCAAAATGCGTTTTCTAGACGAAAAACGTGTATTTAGAGTGTTTTACAGCAATTTGTTTAAGGTGTCACTGTGTTGAAAAGGGCACCACGGAATCCCTTCAAAAGCTTTTATACACTAAAATATAGTATAATCTGTCATATTCTGCCATAAGACAGCATATTCCATTAACACAAGAAAAAAACACGTGTCCAAAGATTTTACTCAAAAATGCTTTTTACACCGCAAAACGATGATTTCTGATGAAAAAACTATTTTTCACATTTTGTCTCCGAATTGCTTCAAAATGCGTTTTCTAGACGAAAAACGTGTATTTAGAGTGTTTTACAGCAATTTGTTTAAGGTGTCACTTGGTTGAAAAGGGCAACACGGAATCCTTCAAAAGCTTGTATACACTAAAATATAGTATAATCTGTCATATTCTGCCATAAGACAGCATATTCCATTAACACATAAGAAAAAACACGTGTCCAAAAGTTTTACTCAAAAATGCTTTTTACACCGCAAAACGATATCTGATGAAAAAACTATTTTTCACATTTTGTCTCCGAATTGCTTCAAAATGCGTTTCTAGACGAAAAACGTGTATTTAGAGTGTTTTACAGCAATTTGTTTAAGGTGTCACTGGGTTGAAAAGGGCACCTCGGAATCCCTTCAAAAGCTTGTAAACACTAAAATATAGTATAATCTGTCATATTCTGCCATGTCAGCATATTCCATTAACATATAAGAAAAAACACGTGTCCAAAGATTTTACTCAAAAATGCTTTTTACACCGCATAACGATGATTTCTGATGAAAAAACTATTTTTCACATTTTGTCTCCGAAATGCTTTAAAATGCGTTTTCTAGACGAAAAACGTGTATTTAGAGTGTTTTACAGCAATTTGTTTAAGATGTCACTGGGTTGAAAAGGGCACCACGGAATCCCTTCAAAAGCTTGTATACACTAAAATATAATATAATGTGTCATATTCTGCCATAAGTTAGCATATTCCAATAACACATAAGAAAAAACACGTGTCCAAAGATTTTACTCAAAAAGCTTTTTACACCGCATAACGATGATTTCTGATGAAAAAACTATTTTTCACATTTTGTCTCCGAATTGCTTCAAAATGCGTTTTCTAGACGAAAAACGTGTATTTAGAGTGTTTTACAGCAATTTGTTTAAGGTGTCCACTGGGTTGAAAAGGGCACCACGGAATCCCTTCAAAAGCTTGTATACACTAAAATATAATATAATCTGTCATATTCTGCCATAAGTTAGCATATTCCAATAACACATAAGAAAAAACACGTGTCCAAACGTTTTACTCAAAAATGCTTTTTACACCGCAAACGATGATTTCTGATGAAAAAACTATTTTTCACATTTTGTCTCCGAATTGCTTCAAAATGCGTTTTCTAGACGAAAAACTTGTATTTAGAGGGTTTTACAGCAATTTGTTTACGGTGTCACTGGGTTGAAAAGGGCACCTCGGAATCCCTTCAAAAGATTGTATACACTAAAATATAGTATAATCTGTCATATTCTGCCATAAGTTAGCATATTCCAATAACACATAAGAAAAAACACGTGTCCAAAGATTTTACTCAAAAATGCTTTTTACACCGCAAAACGATGATTTCTGATGAAAAAACTATTTTTCACATTTTGTCTCCGAATTGTTTCATATTCCTTTTTACACCGCAAAACGATGATATCTGATGAAAAAACTATTTTTCACATTTTGTCTCCGAATTGCTTCAAAATGCGTTTTCTAGACGAAAAACGTGTATTTAGAGTGTTTTACAGCAATTTGTTTAAGGTGTCACTGGGTTGAAAAGGGCACCTCGGAATCCCTTCAAAAGCTTGTATACACTAAAATATAGTATAATCTGTCATATTCTGCCATGTCAGCATATTCCATTAATATATAAGAAAAAACTCGTGTCCAAAGATTTTACTCAAAAATGGTTTTTACTCCGCATAACGATGATTTCTGATGAAAAAACTATTTTTCACATTTTGTCTCCGAATTGCTTCAAAATGCGTTTTCTAGACGAAAAACTTGTATTTAGAGGGTTTTACAGCAATTTGTTTACGGTGTCACTGGGTTGAAAAGGGCACCTCGGAATCCCTTCAAAAGATTGTATACACTAAAATATAGTATAATCTGTCATATTCTGCCATAAGTTAGCATATTCCAATAACACATAAGAAAAAACACGTGTCCAAAGATTTTACTCAAAAATGCTTTTTACACCGCAAAACGATGATTTCTGATGAAAAAACTATTTTTCACATTTTGTCTCCGAATTGCTTCAAAATGCGTTTTCTAGACGAAAAACTTGTATTTAGAGGGTTTTACAGCAATTTGTTTACGGTGTCACTGGGTTGAAAAGGGCACCTCGGAATCCCTTCAAAAGATTGTATACACTAAAATATAGTATTAATCTGTCATATTCTGCCATAAGTTAGCATATTCCAATAACACATAAGAAAAAACACGTGTCCAAAGATTTTACTCAAAAATGCTTTTTACACCGCAAAACGATGATTTCTGATGAAAAAACTATTTTTCACATTTTGTCTCCGAATTGTTTCATATTCCTTTTCCAGACGAAAAACGTGTATTTAGAGTGTTTTACAGCAATTTGTTTAAGGTGTCACTGTGTTGAAAAGGGCACCACGGAATCCCTTCAAAAGCTTGTATACACTAAAATATAGTATATTCTGTCATATTCTGCCATAAGACAGCATATTCCATTAACACATAAAGAAAAAAAACACGTGTCCAAAGATTTTACTCAAAAATGCTTTTGACACCGCAAAACGATGATTTCTGATGAAAAAACTATTTTTCACATTTTGTCTCCGAATTGCTTCAAAATGCGTTTTCTAGACGAAAAACGTGTATTTAGAGTGTTTTACAGCAATTTGTTTAAGGTGTCACTTGGTTGAAAAGGGCAACACGGAATCCTTCAAAAGCTTGTATACACTAAAATATAGTATAATCTGTCATATTCTGCCATAAGACAGCATATTCCATTAACACATAAGAAAAAACACGTGTGCAAAAGTTTTACTCAAAAATGCTTTTTACACCGCAAAACGATGATATCTGATGAAAAAACTATTTTTCACATTTTGTCTCCGAATTGCTTCAAAATGCGTTTTCTAGACGAAAAACGTGTATTTAGAGTGTTTTACAGCAATTTGTTTAAGGTGTCACTGGGTTGAAAAGGGCACCTCGGAATCCCTTCAAAAGCTTGTATACACTAAAATATAGTATAATCTGTCATATTCTGCCATGTCAGCATATTCCATTACATATAAGAAAAAACACGTGTCCAAAGATTTTACTCAAAAATGCTTTTTACACCGCATAACGATGATTTCTGATGAAAAAACTATTTTTCACATTTTGTCTCCGAATTGCTTCAAAATGCGTTTTCTAGACGAAAAACGTGTATTTAGAGTGTTTTACAGCAATTTGTTTAAGGTGTCACTGGGTTGAAAAGGGCACCTCGGAATCCCTTCAAAAGCTTGTATACACTAAAATATAGTATAATCTGTCATATTCTGCCATAAGACAGCATATTCAATTAACACATAAGTAAAAAACACGTGTCCAAATGTTTTACTCAAAAATTCTTTTTACACCGCAAAACGATGATATCTGATGAAAAAACTATTTTTCACATTTTGTCTCCGAATTGCTTCAAAATGCGTTTTCTAGACGAAAAACGTGTATTTAGAGTGTTTTACAGCAATTTGTTTAAGGTGTCACTGGGTTGAAAAGGGCACCTCGGAATCCCTTCAAAAGCTTGTATACACTAAAATATAGTATAATCTGTCATATTCTGCCATGTCAGCATATTCCATTAATATATAAGAAAAAACTCGTGTCCAAAGATTTTACTCAAAAATGGTTTTTACTCCGCATAACGATGATTTCTGATGAAAAAAACTATTTTTCACATTTTGTCTCCGAATTGCTTCAAATGCGTTTTCTAGACGAAAAACGTGTATTTAGAGTGTTTTACAGCAATTTGTTGAAGGTGTCACTGGGTTGAAAAGGGCACCACGGAATCCCTTCAAAAGCTTGTATACACTAAAATATAATATAATCTGTCATATTCTGCCATAAGTTAGCATATTCCAATAACACATAAGAAAAAACACGTGTCCAAAGATTTTACTCAAAAATGCTTTTTACACCGCAAAACGATGATTTCTGATGAAAAAACTATTTTTCACATTTTGTCTCCGAATTGCTTCAAAATGCGTTTTCTAGACGGAAAACGTGTATTTAGAGTGTTTTACGGCAATTTGTTTAAGGTGTCACTGGGTTGAAAAGGGCACCACGGAAACCCTTCAAAAGCTTGTAATCACTAAAATATAGTATAATCTGTCATATTCTGCCATAAGACAGCATATTTCATTAACACATAAGAAAAAACACTTGTCCAAAAATTTTACTCAAAAATGATTTTTGTCTCCGAATTGCTTCAATATGCGTTTTCTAGACGAAAAACGTGTATTTAGAGTGTTTACAGCAATTTGTTTAAGGTGTCACTGGGTTGAAAAGGGCACCACGGAATCCCTTCAAAAGATTGTATACACTAAAATACAGTATAATCTGTCATATTCTGCCATAAGTCAGCATATTCCATTCACACATAAGAAAAAACACGTGTCCAAAGAATTTACTCAAAAATGCTTTTTACACCGCAAAACGACGATTTCTGATGAAAAAATTATTTTTCACATTTTGTCTCCGAATTGCTTCAAAATGTGTTTTCTACACGAAAAACGTGTATTTAGAGTGTTTTACAGCATTTTGTTTAAGGTCTCACTGGGTTGAAAAGGGCACCACGGAATCCCTTCAAAAGCTTGTATACACTAAAATACAGTATAATCTGTCATATTCTGCCATAAGTCAGCATATTCCATTCACACATAAGAAAAAACACGTGTCCAAAGATTTTACTCAAAAATGCTTTTTACACCGCAAAACGACGATTTCTGATGAAAAAACTATTTTTCACATTTTGTCTCCGAATTGCTTCAAAATGTGTTTTCTACACGAAAAACGTGTATTTAGAGTGTTTTACAGCATTTTGTTTAAGGGCTCACTGGGTTGAAAAGGGCACCACGGAATCCCTTCAAAAGCTTGTATACACTAAAATACAGTATAATCTGTCATATTCTGCCATAAGTCAGCATATTCCATTCACACATAAGAAAAAACACGTGTCCAAAGATTTTACTCAAAAATGCTTTTTACACCGCAAAACGACGATTTCTGATGAAAAAACTATTTTTCACATTTGTCTCCGAATTGCTTCAAAATGTGTTTTCTACACGAAAAACGTGTATTTAGAGTGTTTTACAGCATTTTGTTTAAGGGCTCACTGGGTTGAAAAGGGCACCACGGAATCCCTTCAAAAAGCTTGTATACACTAAAATACAGTATAATCTGTCATATTCTGCCATAAGTCAGCATATTCCATTCACACATAAGAAAAAACACGTGTCCAAAGATTTTACTCAAAAATGCTTTTTACACCGCAAAACGACGATTTCTGATGAAAAAACTATTTTTCACATTTTGTCTCCGAATTGCTTCAAAATGTGTTTTCTACACGAAAAACGTGTATTTAGAGTGTTTTACAGCATTTTGTTTAAGGGCTCACTGGGTTGAAAAGGGTACCACGGAATCCCTTCAAAAGCTTGTATACACTAAAATACAGTATAATCTGTCATATTCTGCCATAAGTCAGCATATTCCATTCACACATAAGAAAAAACACGTGTCCAAAGATTTTACTCAAAAATGCTTTTTACACCGCAAAACGACGATTTCTGATGAAAAAACTATTTTTCACATTTTGTCTCCGAATTGCTTCAAAATGTGTTTTCTACACGAAAAACGTGTATTTAGAGTGTTTTACAGCATTTTGTTTAAGGGCTCACTGGGATGAAAAGGGCACCACGGAATCCCTTCAAAAGCTTGTATACACTAAAATACAGTATAATCTGTCATATTCTGCCATAAGTCAGCATATTCCATTCACACATAAGAAAAAACACGTGTCCAAAGATTTTACTCAAAAATGCTTTTTACACCGCAAAAACGACGATTTCTGATGAAAAAACTATTTTTCACATTTTGTCTCCGAATTGCTTCAAAATGTGTTTTCTACACGAAAAACGTGTATTTAGAGTGTTTTACAGCATTTTGTTTACGGGCTCACTGGGTTGAAAAGGGCACCACGGAATCCCTTCAAAATCTTGTATACACTAAAATACAGTATAATCTGTCATATTCTGCCATAAGTCAGCATATTCCATTCACACATAAGAAAAAAGACGTGTCCAAAGATTTTACTCAAAAATGCTTTTTACACCGCAAAACGACGATTTCTGATGAAAAAACTATTTTTCACATTTTGTCTCCGAATTGCTTCAAAATGTGTTTTCTACACGAAAAAACGTGTATTTAGAGTGTTTTACAGCATTTTGTTTAAGGGCTCACTGGGTTGAAAAGGGCACCACGGAATCCCTTCAAAAGCTTGTATACACTAAAATACAGTATAATCTGTCATATTCTGCCATAAGTCAGCATATTCCATTCACACATAAGAAAAAACACGTGTCCAAAGATTTTACTCAAAAATGCTTTTTACACCGCAAAACGACGATTTCTGATGAAAAAACTATTTTTCACATTTTGTCTCCGAATTGCTTCAAAATGTGTTTTCTACACGAAAAACGTGTATTTAGAGTGTTTTACAGCATTTTGTTTAAGGGCTCACTGGGTTGAAAGGGCACCACGGAATCCCTTCAAAAGCTTGTATACACTAAAATACAGTATAATCTGTCATATTCTGCCATAAGTCAGCATATTCCATTCACACATAAGAAAAAACACGTGTCCAAAGATTTTACTCAAAAATGCTTTTTACACCGCAAAACGACGATTTCTGATGAAAAAACTATTTTTCACATTTTGTCTCCGAATTGCTTCAAAATGTGTTTTCTACACGAAAAACGTGTATTTAGAGTGTTTTACAGCATTTTGTTTAAGGGCTCACTGGGTTGAAAAGGGCACCACGGAATCCCTTCAAAAGCTTGTATACACTAAAATACAGTATAATCTGTCATATTCTGCCATAAGTCAGCATATTCCATTCACACATAAGAAAAAACACGGTGTCCAAAGATTTTACTCAAAAATGCTTTTTACACCGCAAAACGACGATTTCTGATGAAAAAACTATTTTTCACATTTTGTCTCCGAATTGCTTCAAAATGTGTTTTCTACACGAAAAACGTGTATTTAGAGTGTTTTTACAGCATTTTGTTTAAGGGCTCACTGGGTTGAAAAGGGCACCACGGAATCCCTTCAAAGCTTGTATACACTAAAATACAGTATAATCTGTCATATTCTGCCATAAGTCAGCATATTCCATTCACACATAAGAAAAAAACACGTGTCCAAAGATTTTACTCAAAAATGCTTTTTACACCGCAAAACGACGATTTCTGATGAAAAAAACTATTTTTCACATTTTGTCTCCGAATTGCTTCAAAATGTGTTTTCTACACGAAAAACGTGTATTTAGAGTGTTTTACAGCATTTTGTTTAAGGTCGAAAAGGGCACCACGGAATCCCTTCAAAAGCTTGTATACACTAAAATACAGTATAATCTGTCATATTCTGCCATAAGTCAGCATATTCCATTCACACATATGGAAAAACACGTGTCCAAAGATTTTACTCAAAAATGCTTTTTACACCGCAAAAACGGACGATTTCTGATGAAAAAACTATTTTTCACATTTTGTCTCCGAATTGCTTCAAAATGTGTTTTCTACACGAAAAAACGCGTATTTAGAGTGTTTTACAGCATTTTTGTTTAAGGGCTCACTGGGTTGAAAAGGGCACCACGGAATCCCTTCAAAAGCTTGTATACACTAAAATACAGTATAATCTGTCATATTCTGCCATAAGTCAGCATATTCCATTCACACATAAGAAAAAACACGTGTCCAAAGATTTTACTCAAAAATGCTTTTTACACCGCAAAACGACGATTTCTGATGAAAAAACTATTTTTCACATTTTGTCTCCGAATTGCTTCAAAATGTGTTTTCTACACGAAAAACGTGTATTTAGAGTGTTTTACAGCATTTTGTTTAAGAGCTCACTGGGTTGAAAAGGGCACCACGGAATCCCTTCAAAAGCTTGTATACACTAAAATACAGTATAATCTGTCATACTCTGCCATAAGTCAGCATATTCCATTCACACATATGAAAAAACACGTGTCCAAAGATTTTACTCAAAAATGCTTTTTACACCGCAAAACGACGATTTCTGATGAAAAAACTATTTTTCACATTTTGTCTCCGAATTGCTTCAAAATGTGTTTTCTACACGAAAAACGTGTATTTAGAGTGTTTTACAGCATTTTGTTTAAGGTCTCACTGGGTTGAAAAGGGCACCACGGAATCCCTTCAAAAGTTTGTATACACTAAAATACAGTATAATCTGTCATATTCTGCCATAAGTCAGCATATTCCATTCACACATAAGAAAAAACACGTGTCCAAAGATTTTACTCAAAAATGCTTTTTACACCGCAAAACGACGATTTCTGATGAAAAAACTATTTTTCACATTTTGTCTCCGAATTGCTTCAAAATGTGTTTTCTACACGAAAAACGTGTATTTAGAGTGTTTTACAGCATTTTGTTTAAGGGCTCACTGGGTTGAAAAGGGCACCACGGAATCCCTTCAAAAGCTTGTATACACTAAAATACAGTATAATCTGTCATATTCTGCAATAAGTCAGCATATTCCATTCACACATATGAAAAAACACGTGTCCAAAGATTTTACTCAAAAATGCTTTTTACACCGCAAAACGACGATTTCTGATGAAAAAACTATTTTTCACATTTTGTCTCCGAATTGCTTCAAAATGTGTTTTCTACACGAAAAACGTGTATTTAGAGTGTTTTACAGCATTTTGTTTAAGGGCTCACTGGGTTGAAAAGGGCACCACGGAATCCCTTCAAAAGCTTGTATACACTAAAATACAGTATAATCTGTCATATTCTACCATAAGTCAGCATATTCCATTCACACATAAGAAAAAACACGTGTCTAAAGATTTTGCTCAAAAATGCTTTTTACACCGCAAAACGACGATTTCTGATGAAAAAACTATTTTTCACATTTTGTCTCCGAATTGCTTCAAAATGTGTTTTCTACAAGAAAAACGTGTATTTAGAGTGTTTTACAGCATTTTGTTTAAGGGCTCACTGGGTTGAAAAGGGCACCACGGAATCCCTTCAAAAGCTTGTATACACTAAAATACAGTATAATCTGTCATACTCTGCCATAAGTCAGCATATTCCATTCACACATATGAAAAAACACGTGTCCAAAGATTTTACTCAAAAATGCTTTTTTACACCGCAAAACGACGATTTCTGATGAAAAAACTATTTTTCACATTTTGTCTCCGAATTGCTTCAAAATGTGTTTTCTACACGAAAAAACGTGTATTTAGAGTGTTTTACAGCATTTTGTTTAAGGGCTCACTGGGTTGAAAAGGGCACCACGGAATCCCTTCAAAAGCTTGTATACACTAAAAATACAGTATAATCTGTCATATTCTGCCATAAGTCAGCATATTCCATTCACACATATGGAAAAAACACGTGTCCAAAGATTTTACTCAAAAATGCTTTTTTACACCGCAAAACGACGATTTCTGATGAAAAAACTATTTTTCACATTTTGTCTCCGAATTGCTTCAAAATGTGTTTTCTACACGAAAAAACGTGTATTTAGAGTGTTTTACAGCATTTTGTTTAAGGGCTCACTGGGTTGAAAAGGGCACCACGGAATCCCTTCAAAAGCTTGTATACACTAAAATACAGTATAATCTGTCATATTCTGCCATAAGTCAGCATATTCCATTCACACATAAGAAAAAAGACGTGTCCAAAGATTTTACTCAAAAATGCTTTTTACACCGCAAAACGACGATTTCTGATGAAAAAACTATTTTTCACATTTTGTCTCCGAATTGCTTCAAAATGTGTTTTCTACACGAAAAACGTGTATTTAGAGTGTTTTACAGCATTTTGTTTAAGGTCTCACTGGGTTGAAAAGGGCACCACGGAATCCCTTCAAAAGCTTGTATACACTAAAATACAGTATAATCTGTCATATTCTGCCATAAGTCAGCATATTCCATTCACACATAAGAAAAAACACGTGTCCAAAGATTTTACTCAAAAATGCTTTTTACACCGCAAAACGACGATTTCTGATGAAAAAACTATTTTTCACATTTTGTCTCCGAATTGCTTCAAAATGTGTTTTCTACACGAAAAACGTGTATTTAGAGTGTTTTACAGCATTTTGTTTAAGGGCTCACTGGGTTGAAAAGGGCACCACGGAATCCCTTCAAAAGCTTGTATACACTAAAATACAGTATAATCTGTCATATTCTGCCATAAGTCAGCATATTCCATTCACACATATGAAAAAACACGTGTCCAAAGATTTTACTCAAAAATGCTTTTTACACCGCAAAACGACGATTTCTGATGAAAAAACTATTTTTCACATTTTGTCTCCGAATTGCTTCAAAATGTGTTTTCTACACGAAAAAACGTGTATTTAGAGTGTTTTACAGCATTTTGTTTAAGGGCTCACTGGGTTGAAAAGGGCACCACGGAAACCCTTCAAAAGCTTGTATACACTAAAATACAGTATAATCTGTCATATTATGCCATAAGTCAGCATATTCCATTCACACATATGAAAAAACACGTGTCCAAAGATTTTACTCAAAAATGCTTTTTACACCGCAAAACGACGATTTCTGATGAAAAAACTATTTTTCACATTTTGTCTCCGAATTGCTTCAAAATGTGTTTTCTACACGAAAAACGTGTATTTAGAGTGTTTTACAGCATTTTGTTTAAGGGCTCACTGGGTTGAAAAGGGCACCACGGAATCTCTTCAAAAGCTTGTATACACTAAAATACAGTATAATCTGTCATATTCTGCCATAAGTCAGCATATTCCATTCACCACATATGAAAAAACACGTGTCCAAAGATTTTACTCAAAAATGCTTTTTACACCGCAAAACGACGATTTCTGATGAAAAAACTATTTTTCACATTTTGTCTCCGAATTGCTTCAAAATGTGTTTTTCTACACGAAAAACGTGTATTTAGAGTGTTTTACAGCATTTTGTTTAAGGTCTCACTGGGTTGAAAAGGGCACCACGGAATCCCTTCAAAAGCTTGTATACACTAAAATACAGTATAATCTGTCATATTCTGCCATAAGTCAGCATATTCCATTCACACATAAGAAAAAACACGTGTCCAAAGATTTGACTCAAAAATGCTTTTTACACCGCAAAACGACGATTTCTGATGAAAAAACTATTTTTTCACATTTTGTCTCCGAATTGCTTCAAAATGTGTTTTCTACACGAAAAACGTGTATTTAGAGTGTTTTTACAGCATTTTGTTTATGGGCTCACTGGGTTGAAAAGGGCACCACGGAATCCCTTCAAAAGCTTGTATACACTAAAATACAGTATAATCTGTCATATTCTGCCATAAGTCAGCATATTCCATTCACACATAAGAAAAAACACGTGTCTAAAGATTTTGCTCAAAAATGCTTTTTTACACCGCAAAACGACGATTTCTGATGAAAAAACTATTTTTCACATTTTGTCTCCGAATTGCTTCAAAATGTGTTTTCTACACGAAAAACGTGTATTTAGAGTGTTTTACAGCATTTTGTTTAAGGGCTCACTGGGTTGAAAAGGGCACCACGGAATCCCTTCAAAAGCTTGTATACACTAAAATACAGTATAATCTGTCATATTCTGCCATAAGTCAGCATATTCCATTCACACATATGAAAAAACACGTGTCCAAAGATTTTACTCAAAAATGCTTTTTACACCGCAAAACGACGATTTCTGATGAAAAAACTATTTTTCACATTTTGTCTCCGAATTGCTTCAAAATATGTTTTCTACACGAAACACGTGTATTTAGAGTGTTTTACAGCATTTTGTTTAAGGGCTCACTGGGTTGAAAAGGGCACCACGGAATCCCTTCAAAAGCTTGTATACACTAAAATACAGTATAATCTGTCATATTCTGCCATAAGTCAGCATATTCCATTTACACATAAGAAAAAAACACGTGTCCAAAGATTTTACTCAAAAATGCTTTTTACACCGCAAAACGACGATTTCTGATGAAAAAACTATTTTTCACATTTTGTCTCCGAATTGCTTCAAAATGTGTTTTCTACACGAAAAACGTGTATTTAGAGTGTTTTACAGCATTTTGTTTAAGGGCTCACTGGGTTGAAAAGGGCACCACGGAATCCCTTCAAAAGCTTGTATACACTAAAATACAGTATAATCTGTCATACTCTGCCATAAGTCAGCATATTCCATTCACACATATGAAAAAACACGTGTCCAAAGATTTTACTCAAAAATGCTTTTTACACCGCAAAACGACGATTTCTGATGAAAAAACTATTTTTCACATTTTGTCTCCGAATTGCTTCAAAATGTGTTTTCTACACGAAAAACGTGTATTTAGAGTGTTTTACAGCATTTTGTTTAAGGTCTCACTGGGGTGAAAAGGGCACCACGGAATCCCTTCAAAAGCTTGTATACACTAAAATACAGTATAATCTGTCTTATTCTGCCATAAGTCAGCATATTCCATTCACACATAAGAAAAAACACGTGTCCAAAGATTTTACTCAAAAATGCTTTTTACACCGCAAAACGACGATTTCTGATGAAAAAACTATTTTTCACATTTTGTCTCCGAATTGCATCAAAATGTGTTTTTCTACACGAAAAACGTGTATTTAGAGTGTTTTACAGCATTTTGTTTAAGATCTCACTGGGTTGAAAAGGGCACCACGGAATCCCTTCAAAAGCTTGTATACACTAAAATACAGTATAATCTGTCATATTCTGCCATAAGTCAGCATATTCCATTCACACATAAGAAAAAACACGTGTCTAAAGATTTTACTCAAAAATGCTTTTTACACCGCAAAACGACGATTTCTGATGAAAAAAACTATTTTTCACATTTTGTCTCCGAATTGCTTCAAAATGTGTTTTCTACACGAAAAACGTGTATTTAGAGTGTTTTACAGCATTTTGTTTAAGGGCTCACTGGGTTGAAAAGGGCACCACGGAATCCCTTCAAAAGCTTGTATACACTAAAATACAGTATAATCTGTCATACTCTGCCATAAGTCAGCATATTCCATTCACACATATGAAAAAACACGTGTCCAAAGATTTCACTCAAAAATGCTTTTTACACCGCAAAACGACGATTTCTGATGAAAAAAACTATTTTTCACATTTTGTCTCCGAATTGCTTCAAAATGTGTTTTCTCTACACGAAAAACGTGTATTTAGAGTGTTTTACAGCATTTTGTTTAAGGTCTCATTGGGTTGAAAAGGGCACCACGGAATCCCTTCAAAAGCTTGTATACACTAAAATACAGTATAATCTGTCATATTCTGCCATAAGTCAGCATATTCCATTCACACATAAGAAAAAACACGTGTCCAAAGATTTTACTCAAAAATGCTTTTTACACCGCAAAACGACGATTTCTGATGAAAAAACTATTTTTCACATTTTGTCTCCGAATTGCTTCAAAATGTGTTTTCTACACGAAAAACGTGTATTTAGAGTGTTTTACAGCATTTTGTTTAAGGGCTCACTGGGTTGAAAAGGGCACCACGGAATCCCTTCAAAAGCTTGTATACACTAAAATACAGTATAATCTGTCATATTCTGCCATAAGTCAGCATATTCCATTCACACATATGAAAAAACACGTGTCCAAAGATTTTACTCAAAAATGCTTTTTACACCGCAAAACGACGATTTCTGATGAAAAAACTATTTTTCACATTTTGTCTCCGAATTGCTTCAAAATGTGTTTTCTACACGAAAAACGTGTATTTAGAGTGTTTTACAGCATTTTGTTTAAGTGCTCACTGGGTTGAAAAGGGCACCACGGAATCCCTTCAAAAGCTTGTATACACTAAAATACAGTATAATCTGTCATATTCTGCCATAAGTCAGCATATTCCATTCACACATATGGAAAAACACGTGTCCAAAGATTTTACTCAAAAATGCTTTTTACACCGCAAAACGACGATTTCTGATGAAAAAACTATTTTTCACATTTTGTCTCCGAATTGCTTCAAAATGTGTTTTCTACACGAAAAACGTGTATTTAGAGTGTTTTACAGCATTTTGTTTAAGGGCTCACTGGGTTGAAAAGGGCACCACGGAATCCCTTCAAAAGCTTGTATACACTAAAATACAGTATAATCTGTCATATTCTGCCATAAGTCAGCATATTCCATTCACACATAAGAAAAAAACACGTGTCCAAAGATTTTAATCAAAAATGCTTTTTACACCGCAAAACGACGATTTCTGATGAAAAAACTATTTTTCACATTTTGTCTCCGAATTGCTTCAAAATGTGTTTTCTACACGAAAAACGTGTATTTAGAGTGTTTTACAGCATTTTGTTTAAGGGCTCACTGGGTTGAAAAGGGCACCACGGAATCCCTTCAAAAGCTTGTATACACTAAAATATAGTATAATCTGTCATATTCTGCCATAAGACAGCATATTCCATTCACACATAAGAAAAAACAAGTGTCCAAAAATTTTACTCAAAAATGCTTTTTACACCGCAAAACGATGATTTCTGATAAAAAAACTTTTTTTTCACATTTTGTCTCCGAATTGCTTCAAAATGCGTTTTCTAGACGAAAAACGTGTATTAAGAGTGTTTTACAGCAATTTGTTTAAGGTGTCACTGGGTTGAAAAGGGCACCACGGAATCCCTTCAAAAGCTTGTATACACTAAAATATAGTATAATCTGTCATAATCTGCCATAAGACATTATATTCCATTCACACATAAGAAAAAACACGTGTCCAAAAATTTTACTCAAAAATGCTTTTTACACCGCAAAACGATGATTTCTGATGAAAAAACTATTTTTCACATTTTGTCTCCGAATTGCTTCAAAATGCGTTTTCTAGACGAAAAACGTGTATTTAGAGTGTTTTACAGCAATTTTGTTTAAGGTGTCACTGGGTTGAAAAGGGCACCACGGAATCCCTTCAAAAGCTTGTATACACTAAAATATAGTATAATCTGTCATATTCTGCCATAAAACAGCATATTCCATTAACACATAAGAAAAAACACGTGTCTAAAGATTTTACTCAAAAATGCTTTTTACACCGCAAAACGATGATTTCTGATGAAAAAACTTTTTTTCACATTTTGTCTCCGAATTGCTTCAAAATGCGTTTTCTAGACGAAAAACGTGTACCTATTTAGAGTGTTTTACAGCAATTTGTTTAAGGTGTCACTGGGTTGAAAAGGACACCACGGAATCCCTTCAAAAGCTTGTATACACTAAAATATAGTATAATCTGTCATATTATTTCATAAGACAACATATTCCATTCACACATAAGAAAAACACGTGTCCAAAAATTTTACTCAAAAAATGCTTTTTACACTGCAAAACGATGATTTCTGATGAAAAAACTATTTCTCACATTTTGTCTCCGAATTGCTTCAAAATGCGTTTTCTAGACGAAAAACGTGTATTTAGAGTGTTTTACAGCAATTTTGTTTAAGGTGTCACTGGGTTGAAAAGGGCATCACGGAATCACTTCAAAAGCTTGTATACACTAAAATATAGTATAATCTGTCATATTTTGCCATACAACAGCATATTCCATTAACACATAAGTAAAAACACGTGTCCAAAAGATTTTATTCAAAAATGCTTTTTACACCGCAAAACGATGATTTCTGATGAAAAAACTATTTTTCACATTTTGTCTCCGAATTGCTTCAAAATGCGTTTTCTAGACGAAAAACGTGTATTTAGAGTGTTTTAAAGCATTTTGTTTAAGGTGTCACTGGGTTGAAAAGGGCACCACGTAATCACTTCAAAAGCTTGTATACACTAAAATATAGTATAATCAGTCATATTCTGCCATAAGACAGCATATTCCATTCACACATAAGAAAAAACACGTGTCCAAAAATTTTACTCAAAAATGCTTTTTACAACGCAAAACGATGATTTCTGGTGAAAAAACTATTTTTCACATTTTGTCTCAGAATTGCTTCAAAATGCGTTTTCTAGACGAAAAACGTGTATTTAGAGTGTTTTACAGCAATTTGTTTAAGGTGTCACTGGGTTGAAAAGGGCACCACGGATTCCCTTCAAAAGCTTGTATACACTAAAATATAATATAATCTGTCATATTCTGCCATAAGATAGCATATTCCATTCACACATAAGAAAAAACACGTGTCCAAAAATTTTACTCAAAAATGCTTTTTACACCGCAAAACGATGATTTCTGATGAAAAACTATTTTTCACATTTTGTCTCCGCATTGCTTCAAAATGCGTTTTCTAGTCGAAAAACGTGTATTTAGAGTGTTTTACAGCAATTTGTTTAAGGTGCCACTGGGTTGAAAAGGGCACCACGGAATCCCTTCAAAAGCTTGTATACACTAAAATATAGTATAATCTGTCATATTCTGCCATAAAACAGCATATTCCATTAACACATAAGAAAAAACACGTGTCCAAAGATTTTACTCAAAAATGCTTTTTACACCGCAAAACGATGATTTCTGATGAAAAAACTATTTTTCACATTTTGTCTCAGAATTGCTTCAAAATGCGTTTTCTAGACGAAAAACGTGTATTTAGAGTGTTTTACAGCAATTTGTTTAAGGTGTCACTGGGCTGAAAAGGCACCACGGAATCCCTTCAAAAGCTTGTATACACTAAAATATAGTATAATCTGTCATATTCTGCCATAAGACAGCATATTCCGTTCACACATAAGAAAAAACACGTGTCCAAAAATTTTACTCAAAAATGCTTTTTACAACCGCAAAACGATGATTTCTGATGAAAAAACTATTTTTCACATTTTGTCTGCGAATTGCTTCAAAATGCGTTTTTCCTAAGACGAAAAACGTGTATTTAGAGTGTTTTTACAGCAATTTGTTTAAGGTGTCACTGGGTTGAAAAGGGCAAAACGGAATCCCTTCAAAAGCTTGTATACACTAAAATATAGTATAATCTGTCATATTCTGCCATAAGACAGCATATTCCATTCACACATAAGAAAAAACACGTGTCCAAAAATTTTACTCAAAAATGCTTTTTACACCGCAAAACGATGATTTCTGATGAAAAAACTATTTTTTACATTTTATCTCCGAATTGCTTCAAAATGCGTTTTCTAGACGAAAAACGTGTATTTAGAGTGTTTTACAGCAATTTTGTTTAAGGTGTCACTGGGTTGAAAAGGGCACCACGGAATCCCTTCAAAAGCTTGTATACACTAAAATATAGTATAATCTGTCATATTCTGCCATAAAACAGCATATTCCATTAACACATAAGAAAAAACACGTGTCCAAAGATTTTACTAAAAATGCTTTTTACACCGCAAAACGATGATTTCTGATGAAAAAACTATTTTTCACATTTTGTCTCAGAATTGCTTCAAAATGCCTTTTCTAGACGAAAAACGTGTATTTAGAGTGTTTTACAGCAATTTGTTTAAGGTGTCACTGGGTTGAAAAGGGCACCACGGAATCCCTTCAAAAGCTTGTATACACTAAAATATAGTATAATCTGTCATATTCTGCCATAAGACAGCATATTCCATTCACACATAAGAAAAAACACGTGTCCAAAAATTTTACTCAAAAATGCTTTTTACAACCGCAAAACGATGATTTCTGATGAAAAAACTTTTTTTCCACATTTTGTCTCCGAATTGCTTCAAATTGCGTTTTCTAGACGAAAAACGTGTATTTAGAGTGTTTTACAGCAATTTGTTTAAGGTGTCACTGGGTTGAAAAGGGACACCACGGAATCCCTTCAAAAGCTTGTATACACTAAAATATAGTATAATCTGTCATATTATTTCATAAGACAACATATTCCATTCACACATAAGAAAAAACACGTGTCCAAAAATTTTACTCAAAAATGCTTTTTACACTGCAAAACGATGATTTCTGATGAAAAAACTATTTCTCACATTTTGTCTCCGAATTGCTTCAAAATGCGTTTTCTAGACGAAAAACGTGTAATTAGAGTGATTTACAGCAATTTTGTTTAAGGTGTCACTGGGTTGAAAAGGGCACCACGGAATCCCTTCAAAAGCTTGTATACACTAAAATATAGTATAATCTGTCATATTCTGCCATAAAACAGCATATTCCATTCACACATAAGAAAAAACACGTGTCCAAAAATTTTACTCAAAAATGCTTTTTACACCGCAAAACGATGATTTCTGATGAAAAAACTATTTTTTAAATTTTGTCTCAGAATTGCTTCAAAATGCATTTTCTAGCCGAAAAACGTGTATTTAGAGTGTTTTACAGCAATTTGTTTAAGGTGTCAGTGGGTTGAAAAGGGCACCACGGAATCCCTTCAAAAGCTTGTATACAATAAAATATAGTATAATCTGTCATAATCTGCCATAAGACATTATATTCCATTCAAACATAAGAAAAAAACACGTGTCCAAAAATTTTACTCAAAAATGCTTTTTACACCACAAAACGATGATTTCTGATGAAAAAACTATTTTTCACATTTTGTCTCCGAATTGCTTCAAAATGCGTTTTTCTAGACGAAAGACGTGTGTTTAGAGTGTTTTACAGCAATTTGTTTAAGGTGTCACTGGGTTGAAAAGGGCACCACGGAATCCCTTCAAAAGATTGTATACACTAAAATATAGTATAATCTGTCATATTCTGCCATAAGACAGCATATTCCATTCACACATAAGAAAAAGCACGTGTCCAAAAATTTTACTCAAAAATGCTTTTTACACCGCAAAACGATGATTTCTGATGAAAAAACTATTTTTCACATTTTGTCTCCGAATTGCTTCAAAATGCGTTTTCTAGACGAAAAACGTGTATTTAGAGTGTTTTACAGCAATTTGTTCAAGGTGTCACTGGGTTGAAAAGGACACCACGGAATCCCTTCAAAAGCTTGTATACACTAAAATATAGTATAATCTGTCATATTATTTCATAAGACAACATATTCCATTCACACATAAGAAAAAAACACGTGTCCAAAAATTTTACTCAAAAATGTTTTTTACACTGCAAAACGATGATTTCTGATGAAAAAACTATTTCTCACATTTTGTCTCCGAATTGCTTCAAAATGCGTTTTCTAGACGAAAAACGTGTAATTAGAGTGATTTACAGCAATTTTGTTTAAGGTGTCACTGGGTTGAAAAGGGCACCACGGAATCCCTTCAAAAGCTTGTATACACTAAAATATAGTATAATCTGTCATATTCTGCCATAAAACAGCATATTCCATTAACACATAAGAAAAAACACGTGTCCAAAAATTTTACTCAAAAATGCTTTTTACACCGCAAAACGATGATTTCTGATGAAAAAACTATTTTTCACATTTTGTCTCCGAATTGCTTCAAAATGCGTTTTTCTAGACGAAAAACGTGTGTTTAGAGTGTTTTACAGCAATTTGTTTAAGGGTGTCACTGGGTTGAAAAAGGGCACCACGGAATCCCTTCAAAAGCTTGTATACACTAAAATATAGTATAATCTGTCATATATTCTGCCATAAGACAGTATATTCCATTCACACATAAGAAAAAGCACGTGTCCAAAAATTTTTCTCAAAAATGCTTTTTACACCGCAAAACGATGATTTCTGATGAAAAAACTATTTTTCACATTTTGTCTTCGAATTGCTTCAAAATGCGTTTTCTAGACGAAAAACGTGTATTTAGAGTGTTTTACAGCAATTTTGTTTAAGGTGTCACTGGGTTGAAAAGGGCACCACGGAATCCCTTCAAAAGCTTGTATACACTAAAATATAGTATAATCTGTCATATTCTGCCATAAAACAGCATATTCCATTAACACATAAGAAAAAACACGTGTCTAAAGATTTTACTCAAAAATGCTTTTTACACCGCAAAACGATGATTTCTGATGAAAAAACTTTTTTTCACATTTTTTCTCCGAATTGCTTCAAAATGCGTTTTCTAGACGAAAAACGTGTATTTAGAGTGTTTTACAGCAATTTGTTTAAGGTGTCACTGGGTTGAAAAGGACACCACGGAATCCCTTCAAAAGCTTGTATACACTAAAATATAGTATAATCTGTCATATTATTTCATAAGACAACATATTCCATTCACACATAAGAAAAAACACGTGTCCAAAAATTTTACTCAAAAATGCTTTTTACACTGCAAAACGATGATTTCTGATGAAAAAACTATTTTTCACATTTTGTCTCCGAATTGCTTCAAAATGCGTTTTCTAGACGAAAAACGTGTATTTAGAGTGTTTTACAGCAATTTGTTCAAGGTGTCACTGGGTTGAAAAGGACACCACGGAATCCCTTCAAAAGCTTGTATACACTAAAATATAGTATAATCTGTCATATTATTTCATAAGACAACATATTCCATTCACACATAAGAAAAAACACGTGTCCAAAAATTTTACTCAAAAATGTTTTTTACACTGCAAAACGATGATTTCTGATGAAAAAACTATTTCTCACATTTTGTCTCCGAATTGCTTCAAAATGCGTTTTCTAGACGAAAAACGTGTGTTTAGAGTGTTTTACAGCAATTTGTTTAAGGTGTCACTGGGTTGAAAAGGGCACCACGGAATCCCTTCAAAAGCTTGTATACACTAAAATATAGTATAATCTGTCATATTCTGCCATAAGACAGTATATTCCATTCACACATAAGAAAAAGCACGTGTCCAAAAATTTTTCTCAAAAATGCTTTTTACACCGCAAAACGATGATTTCTGATGAAAAAACTATTTTTTAAATTTTGTCTCAGAATTGCTTTAAAATGCATTTTCTAGCCGAAAAACGTGTATTTAGAGTGTTTTACAGCAATTTGTTTAAGGTGTCACTGGGTTGAAAAGGGCACCACGGAATCCCTTCAAAAGCTTGTATACACTAAAATATAGTATAATCTGTCATAATCTGCCATAAGACATTATATTCCATTCACACATAAGAAAAAACACGTGTCCAAAAATTTTACTCAAAAATGCTTTTTACACCGCAAAACGATGATTTCTGATGAAAAAACTATTTTTCACATTTTGTCTCCGAATTGCTTCAAAATGCGTTTTCTAGACGAAAAACGTGTGTTTAGAGTGTTTTACAGCAATTTGTTTAAGGTGTCACTGGGTTGAAAAGGGCACCACGGAATCCCTTCAAAAGCTTGTATACACTAAAATATAGTATAATCTGTCATATTCTGCCATAAGACAGTATATTCCATTCACACATAAGAAAAAGCACGTGTCCAAAAATTTTTCTCAAAAATGCTTTTTACACCGCAAAACGATGATTTCTGATGAAAAAACTATTTTTCACATTTTGTCTCCGAATTGCTTCAAAATGCGTTTTCTAGACGAAAAACGTGTATTTAGAGTGTTTTACAGCAATTTTGTTTAAGGTGTCACTGGGTTGAAAAGGGCACCACGGAATCCCTTCAAAAGCTTGTATACACTAAAATATAGTATAATCTGTCATATTCTGCCATAAAACAGCATATTCCATTAACACATAAGAAAAAACACGTGTCTAAAGATTTTACTCAAAAATGCTTTTTACACCGCAAAACGATGATTTCTGATGAAAAAACTTTTTTTCACATTTTTTCTCCGAATTGCTTCAAAATGCGTTTTCTAGACGAAAAACGTGTATTTAGAGTGTTTTACAGCAATTTGTTTAAGGTGTCACTGGGTTGAAAAGGACACCACGGAATCCCTTCAAAAGCTTGTATACACTAAAATATAGTATAATCTGTCATATTATTTCATAAGACAACATATTCCATTCACACATAAGAAAAAACACGTGTCCAAAAATTTTACTCAAAAATGCTTTTTACACTGCAAAACGATGATTTCTGATGAAACAACTATTTCTCACATTTTGTCTCCGAATTGCTTCAAAATGCGTTTTCTAGACGAAAAACGTGTATTTAGAGTGTTTTACAGCAATTTTGTTTAAGGTGTCACTGGGTTGAAAAGGGCATCACGGAATCACTTCAAAAGCTTGTATACACTAAAATATAGTATAATCTGTCATATTTTGCCATACAACAGCATATTCCATTAACACATAAGTAAAAACACGTGTCCAAAGATTTTACTCAAAAATGCTTTTTACACCGCAAAACGATGATTTCTGATGAAAAAACTATTTTTCACATTTTGTCTCCGAATTGCTTCAAAATGCGTTTTCTAGACGAAAAACGTGTATTTAGAGTGTTTTAAAGCAATTTGTTTAAGGTGTCACTGGGTTGAAAAGGGCACCACGTATTCACTTTAAAAGCTTGTATACACTAAAATATAGTATAATCAGTCATATTCTGCCATAAGACAGCATATTCCATTCACACATAAGAAAAAACACGTGTCCAAAAATTTTACTCAAAAATGCTTTTTACACCGCAAAACGATGATTTCTGGTGAAAAAACTATTTTTCACATTTTGTCTCAGAATTGCTTCAAAATGCGTTTTCTAGACGAAAAACGTGTATTTAGAGTGTTTTACAGCAATTTGTTTAAGGTGTCACTGGGTTGAAAAGGGCACCACGGATTCCCTTCAAAAGCTTGTATACACTAAAATATAGTATAATCTGTCATATTCTGCCATAAGACAGCATATTCCATTCACACATAAGAAAAAACACGTGTCCAGAAATTTTACTCAAAAATGCTTTTTACACCGCAAAACGATGATTTCTGATGAAAAACTATTTTTCACATTTTGTCTCCGAATTGCTTCAAAATGCGTTTTCTAGTCGAAAAACGTGTATTTAGAGTGTTTTACAGCAATTTGTTTAAGGTGTCACTGGGTTGAAAAGGGCACCACGGAATCCCTTCAAAAGCTTGTATACACTAAAATATAGTATAATCTGTCATATTCTGCCATAAAACAGCATATTCCATTAACACATAAGAAAAAACACGTGTCCAAAGATTTTACTCAAAAATGCTTTTTACACCGCAAAACGATGATTTCTGATGAAAAAACTATTTTTCACATTTTGTCTCAGAATTGCATCAAAATGCGTTTTCTAGACGAAAAACGTGTATTTAGAGTGTTTTACAGCAATTTGTTTAAGGTGTCACTGGGCTGAAAAGGCACCACGGAATCCCTTCAAAAGCTTGTATACACTAAAATATAGTATAATCTGTCATATTCTGCCATAAGACAGCATATTCCGTTCACACATAAGAAAAAACACGTGTCCAAAAATTTTACTCAAAAATGCTTTTTACACCGCAAAACGATGATTTCTGATGAAAAAACTATTTTTCACATTTTGTCTGCGAATTGCTTCAAAATGCGTTTTCTAGACGAAAAACGTGTATTTAGAGTGTTTTACAGCAATTTGTTTAAGGTGTCACTGGGTTGAAAAGGGCAAAACGGAATCCCTTCAAAAGCTTGTATACACTAAAATATAGTATAATCTGTCATATTCTGCCATAAGACAGCATATTCCATTCACACATAAAAAAAAACACGTGTCCAAAAATTTTACTCAAAAATGCTTTTTACACCGCAAAACGATGATTTCTGATGAAAAAACTATTTTTCACATTTTGTCGCCGAATTGCTTCAAAATGCGTTTTCTAGACGAAAAACGTGTATTTAGAGTGTTTTACAGCAATTTTGTTTAAGGTGTCACTGGGTTGAAAAGGGCACACGGAATCCGTTCAAAGGCTTGTATACACTAAAATATAGTATAATCTGTCATATTCTGCCATAAAACAGCATATTCCATTAACACATAAGAAAAAACACGTGCCCAAAGATTTTACTCAAAAATGCTTTTTACACCGCAAAACGATGATTTCTGATGAAAAAACTATTTTTCACATTTTGTCTCAGAATTGCTTCAAAATGCGTTTTCTAGACGAAAAACGTGTATTTAGAGTGTTTTACAGCAATTTGTTTAAGGTGTCACTGGGTTGAAAAGGGCACCACGTATTCACTTCAAAAGCTTGTATACACTAAAATATAGTATAATCAGTCATATTCTGCCATAAGACAGCATATTCCATTTACACATAAGAAAAAACACGTGTCCAAAAATTTTACTCAAAAATGCTTTTTCACCGCAAAACGATGATTTCTGGTGAAAAAACTATTTTTCACATTTTGTCTCAGAATTGCTTCAAAATGCGTTTTCTAGACGAAAAACGTGTATTTAGAGTGTTTTACAGCAATTTGTTTAAGGTGTCACTGGGTTGAAAAGGGCACCACGGATTCCCTTCAAAAGCTTGTATACACTAAAATATAGTATAATCTGTCATATTCTGCCATAAGACAGCATATTCCATTAACACATAAGAAAAAACACGTGTCCAAAGATTTTACTCAAAAATGCTTTTTACACCGCAAAACGATGATTTCTGATGAAAAAACTATTTTTCACATTTTGTCTCAGAATTGCTTCAAAATGCGTTTTCTAGACGAAAAACGTGTATTTAGAGTGTTTTACAGCAATTTGTTTAAGGTGTCACTGGGCTGAAAAGGCACCACGGAATCCCTTCAAAAGCTGGTATACACTAAAATATAGTATAATCTGTCATATTCTGCCATAAGACAGCATATTCCGTTCACACATAAGAAAAAACACGTGTCCAAAAATTTTACTCAAAAATGCTTTTTACACCGCAAAACGATGATTTCTGATGAAAAAACTATTTTTCACATTTTGTCTCCGAATTGCTTCAAAATGCGTTTTCTAGACGAAAGACGTGTGTTTAGAGTGTTTTACAGCAATTTGTTTAAGGTGTCACTGGGTTGAAAAGGGCACCACGGAATCCCTTCAAAAGATTGTATACACTAAAATATAGTATAATCTGTCATATTCTGCCATAAGACAGCATATTCCATTCACACATAAGAAAAAGCACTTGTCCAAAAATTTTACTCAAAAATGCTTTTTACACCGCAAAACGATGATTTCTGATGAAAAAACTATTTTTCACATTTTGTCTCCGAATTGCTTCAAAATGCGTTTTCTAGACGAAAAACGTGTATTTAGGGTGTTTTACAGCAATTTGTTCAAGGTGTCACTGGGTTGAAAAGGACACCACGGAATCCCTTCAAAAGCTTGTATACACTAAAATATAATATAATCTGTCATATTATTTCATAAGACAACATATTCCATTCACACATAAGAAAAAACACGTGTCCAAAAATTTTACTCAAAAATGTTTTTTACACTGCAAAACGATGATTTCTGATGAAAAAACTATTTCTCACATTTTGTCTCCGAATTGCTTCAAAATGCGTTTTCTAGACGAAAAACGTGTAATTAGAGTGATTTACAGCAATTTTGTTTAAGGTGTCACTGGGTTGAAAAGGGCACCACGGAATCCCTTCAAAAGCTTGTATACACTAAAATATAGTATAATCTGTCATATTCTGCCATAAAACAGCATATTCCATTAACACATAAGAAAAAACACGTGTCCAAAGATTTTACTCAAAAATGCTTTTTACACCGCAAAACGATGATTTCTGATGAAAAAACTATTTTTTAAATTTTGTCTCAGAATTGCTTTAAAATGCATTTTCTAGCCGAAAAACGTGTATTTAGAGTGTTTTACAGCAATTTGTTTAAGGTGTCACTGGGTTGAAAAGGGCACCACGGAATCCCTTCAAAAGCTTGTATACACTAAAATATAGTATAATCTGTCATAATCTGCCATAAGACATTATATTCCATTCACACATAAGAAAAAAACACGTGTCCAAAAATTTTACTCAAAAATGCTTTTTACACCGCAAAACGATGATTTCTGATGAAAAAACTATTTTTCACATTTTGTCTCCGAATTGCTTCAAAATGCGTTTTCTAGACGAAAAACGTGTGTTTAGAGTGTTTTACAGCAATTTGTTTAAGGTGTCACTGGGTTGAAAAGGGCACCACGGAATCCCTTCAAAAGCTTGTATACACTAAAATATAGTATAATCTGTCATATTCTGCCATAAGACAGTATATTCCATTCACACATAAGAAAAAGCACGTGTCCAAAAATTTTACTCAAAAATGCTTTTTACACCGCAAAACGATGATTTCTGATGAAAAAACTATTTTTCACATTTTGTCTCCGAATTGCTTCAAAATGCGTTTTCTAGACGAAAAACGTGTATTTAGAGTGTTTTACAGCAATTTTGTTTAAGGTGTCACTGGGTTGAAAAGGGCACCACGGAATCCCTTCAAAAGCTTGTATACACTAAAATATAGTATAATCTGTCATATTCTGCCATAAAACAGCATATTCCATTAACACATAAGAAAAAACACGTGTCTAAAGATTTTACTCAAAAATGCTTTTTACACCGCAAAACGATGATTTCTGATGAAAAAACTTTTTTCACATTTTTTCTCCGAATTGCTTCAAAATGCGTTTTCTAGACGAAAAACGTGTATTTAGAGTGTTTTACAGCAATTTGTTTAAGGTGTCACTGGGTTGAAAAGGACACCACGGAATCCCTTCAAAAGCTTGTATACACTAATATATAGTATAATCTGTCATATTATTTCATAAGACAACATATTCCATTCACACATAAGAAAAAACACGTGTCCAAAAATTTTACTCAAAAATGCTTTTTACACTGCAAAACGATGATTTCTGATGAAACAACTATTTCTCACATTTTGTCTCCGAATTGCTTCAAAATGCGTTTTCTAGACGAAAAACGTGTATTTAGAGTGTTTTACAGCAATTTTGTTTAAGGTGTCACTGGGTTGAAAAGGGCATCACGGAATCACTTCAAAAGCTTGTATACACTAAAATATAGTATAATCTGTCATATTTTGCCATACAACAGCATATTCCATTAACACATACGTAAAAACACGTGTCCAAAGATTTTACTCAAAAATGCTTTTTACACCGCAAAACGATGATTTCTGATGAAAAACTATTTTTCACATTTTGTCTCCGAATTGCTTCAAAATGCGTTTTCTAGACGAAAAACGTGTATTTAGAGTGTTTTAAAGCAATTTGTTTAAGGTGTCACTGGGTTGAAAAGGGCACCACGTATTCACTTCAAAAGCTTGTATACACTAAAATATAGTATAATCAGTCATATTCTGCCATAAGACAGCATATTCCATTCACACATAAGAAAAAACACGTGTCCAAAAATTTTACTCAAAAATGCTTTTTACACCGCAAAACGATGATTTCTGGTGAAAAAACTATTTTTCACATTTTGTCTCAGAATTGCTTCAAAATGCGTTTTCTAGACGAAAAACGTGTATTTAGAGTGTTTTACAGCAATTTGTTTAAGGTGTCACTGGGTTGAAAAGGGCACCACGGATTCCCTTCAAAAGCTTGTATACACTAAAATATAGTATAATCTGTCATATTCTGCCATAAGACAGCATATTCCATTCACACATAAGAAAAAACACGTGTCCAAAAATTTTACTCAAAAATGCTTTTTACACCGCAAAACGATGATTTCTGATGAAAAACTATTTTTCACATTTTGTCTCCGAATTGCTTCAAAATGCGTTTTCTAGTCGAAAAACGTGTATTTAGAGTGTTTTACAGCAATTTGTTTAAGGTGTCACTGGGTTGAAAAGGGCACCACGGAATCCCTTCAAAAGCTTGTATACACTAAAATATAGTATAATCTGTCATATTCTGCCATAAAACAGCATATTCCATGAACACATAAGAAAAAACACGTGTCCAAAGATTTTACTCAAAAATGCTTTTTACACCGCAAAACGATGATTTCTGATGAAAAAACTATTTTTCACATTTTGTCTCAGAATTGCTTCAAAATGCGTTTTCTAGACGAAAAACGTGTATTTAGAGTGTTTTACAGCAATTTGTTTAAGGTGTCACTGGGCTGAAAAGGCACCACGGAATCCCTTCAAAAGCTTGTATACACTAAAATATAGTATAATCTGTCATATTCTGCCATAAGACAGCATATTCCGTTCACACATAAGAAAAAACACGTGTCCAAAAATTTTACTCAAAAATGCTTTTTACACCGCAAAACGATGATTTCTGATGAAAAAACTATTTTTCACATTTTGTCTGCGAATTGCTTCAAAATGCGTTTTCTAGACGAAAAACGTGTATTTAGAGTGTTTTACAGCAATTTGTTTAAGGTGTCACTGGGTTGAAAAGGGCAAAACGGAATCCCTTCAAAAGCTTGTATACACTAAAATATAGTATAATCTGTCATATTCTGCCATAAGACAGCATATTCCATTCACACATAAGAAAAAACACGTGTCCAAAAATTTTACTCAAAAATGCTTTTTACACCGCAAAACGATGATTTCTGATGAAAAAACTATTTTTCACATTTTGTCGCCGAATTGCTTCAAAATGCGTTTTCTAGACGAAAAACGTGTATTTAGAGTGTTTTACAGCAATTTTGTTTAAGGTGTCACTGGGTTGAAAAGGGCACCACGGAATCCCTTCAAAAGCTTGTATACACTAAAATATAGTATAATCTGTCATATTCTGCCATAAAACAGCATATTCCATTAACACATAAGAAAAAACACGTGTCCAAAGATTTTACTCAAAAATGCTTTTTACACCGCAAAACGATGATTTCTGATGAAAAAACTATTTTTCACATTTTGTCTCAGAATTGCTTCAAAATGCGTTTTCTAGACGAAAAACGTGTATTTAGAGTGTTTTACAGCAATTTGTTTAAGGTGTCACTGGGTTGAAAAGGGCACCACGTATTCACTTCAAAAGCTTGTATACACTAAAATATAGTATAATCAGTCATATTCTGCCATAAGACAGCATATTCCATTCACACATAAGAAAAAACACGTGTCCAAAAATTTTACTCAAAAATGCTTTTTCACCGCAAAACGATGATTTCTGGTGAAAAAACTATTTTTCACATTTTGTCTCAGAATTGCTTCAAAATGCGTTTTCTAGACGAAAAAGTGTATTTAGAGTGTTTTACAGCAATTTGTTTAAGGTGTCACTGGGTTGAAAAGGGCACCACGGATTCCCTTCAAAAGCTTGTATACACTAAAATATAGTATAATCTGTCATATTCTGCCATAAGACAGCATATTCCATTCACACATAAGAAAAAACACTTGTCCAAAAATTTTACTCAAAAATGCTTTTTACACCGCAAAACGATGATTTCTGATGAAAAACTATTTTTCACATTTTGTCTCCGAATTGCTTCAAAATGCGTTTTCTAGTCGAAAAACGTGTATTTAGAGTGTTTTACAGCAATTTGTTTAAGGTGTCACTGGGTTGAAAAGGGCACCACGGAATCCCTTCAAAAGCTTGTATACACTAAAATATAGTATAATCTGTCATATTCTGCCATAAAACAGCATATTCCATTAACACATAAGAAAAAACACGTGTCCAAAGATTTTACTCAAAAATGCTTTTTACACCGCAAAACGATGATTTCTGATGAAAAAACTATTTTTCACATTTTGTCTCAGAATTGCTTCAAAATGCGTTTTCTAGACGAAAAACGTGTATTTAGAGTGTTTTACAGCAATTTGTTTAAGGTGTCACTGGGCTGAAAAGGCACCACGGAATCCCTTCAAAAGCTGGTATACACTAAAATATAGTATAATCTGTCATATTCTGCCATAAGACAGCATATTCCGTTCACACATAAGAAAAAACACGTGTCCAAAAATTTTACTCAAAAATGCTTTTTACACCGCAAAACGATGATTTCTGATGAAAAAACTATTTTTCACATTTTGTCTCCGAATTGCTTCAAAATGCGTTTTCTAGACGAAAAACGTGTATTTAGAGTGTTTTACAGCAATTTGTTTAAGGTGTCACTGGGTTGAAAAGGGCAAAACGGAATCCCTTCAAAAGCTTGTATACACTAAAATATAGTATAATCTATCATATTCTGCCATAAGACAGCATATTCCATTCACACATAAGAAAAAAACACGTGTCCAAAAATTTTACTCAAAAATGCTTTTTACACCGCAAAACGATGATTTCTGATGAAAAAACTATTTTTCACATTTTGTCTCCGAATTGCTTCAAAATGCGTTTTCTAGACGAAAAAACGTGTATTTAGAGTGTTTTACAGCAATTTTGTTTAAGGTGTCACTGGGTTGAAAAGGGCACCACGGAATCCCGTCAAAAGCTTGTATACACTAAAATATAGTATAATCTGTCATATTCTGCCATAAAACAGCATATTCCATTAACACATAAGAAAAAACACATGTCCAAAGATTTTACTCAGAAATGCTTTTTACACCGCAAAACGATGATTTCTGATGAAAAAACTATTTTTCACATTTTGTCTCAGAATTGCATCAAAATGCGTTTTCTAGACGAAAAACGTGTATTTAGAGTGTTTTACAGCAATTTGTTTAAGGTGTCACTGGGTTGAAAAGGGCACCACGGAATCCCTTCAAAAGCTTGTATACACTAAAATATAGTATAATCTGTCATATTCTGCCATAAGACAGCATATTCCATTCACACATAAGAAAAAACACGTGTCCAAAGATTTTACTCAAAAATGCTTTTTACACCGCAAAACGATGATTTCTGATGAAAAAACTTTTTTTCACATTTTGTCTCCGAATTGCTTCAAATTGCGTTTTCTAGACGAAAAACGTGTATTTAGAGTGTTTTACAGCAATTTGTTTAAGGTGTCACTGGGTTGAAAAGGACACCACGGAATCCCTTCAAAAGCTTGTATACACTAAAATATAGTATAATCTGTCATATTATTTCATAAGACAACATATTCCATTCACACATAAGAAAAAACACGTGTCCAAAAATTTTACTCAAAAATGCTTTTTACACTGCAAAACGATGATTTCTGATGAATAAACTATTTCTCACATTTTGTCTCCGAATTGCTTCAAAATGCGTTTTCTAGACGAAAAACGTGTAATTAGAGTGTTTTACAGCAATTTTGTTTAAGGTGTCACTGGGTTGAAAAGGGCACCACGGAATCCCTTCAAAAGCTTGTATACACTAAAATATAGTATAATCTGTCATATTCTGCCATAAAACAGCATATTCCATTAACACATAAGAAAAAACACGTGTCCAAAGATTTTACTCAAAAATGCTTTTTACACCGCAAAACGATGATTTCTGATGAAAAAACTTTTTTTCACATTTTGTCTCCGAATTGCTTCAAAATGCGTTTTCTAGACGAAAAACGTGTATTTAGAATGTTTTACAGCAATTTGTTTAAGGTGTCACTGGGTTGAAAAGGACACCACGGAATCCCTTCAAAAGCTTGTATACACTAAAATACATTATAATCTGTCATATTATTTCATAAGACAACATATTCCATTCACACATAAGAAAAAACACGTGTCCAAAAATTTTACTCAAAAATGCTTTTTACACTGCAAAACGATGATTTCTGATGAAAAAACTATTTCTCACATTTTGTCTCCGAATTGCTTCAAAATGCGTTTTCTAGACGAAAAACGTGTAATTAGAGTGATTTACAGCAATTTTGTTTAAGGTGTCACTGGGTTGAAAAGGGCACCACGGAATCCCTTCAAAAGCTTGTATACACTAAAATATAGTATAATCTGTCATATTCTGCCATAAAACAGCATATTCCATTAACACATAAGAAAAAACACGTGTCCAAAGATTTTACTCAAAAATGCTTTTTACACCGCAAAACGATGATTTCTGATGAAAAAACTATTTTTTAAATTTTGTCTCAGAATTGCTTCAAAATGCATTTTCTAGCCGAAAAACGTGTATTTAGAGTGTTTTACAGCAATTTGTTTAAGGTGTCACTGGGTTGAAAAGGGCACCACGGAATCCCTTCAAAAGCTTGTATACACTAAAATATAGTATAATCTGTCATAATCTGCCATAAGACATTATATTCCATTTACACATAAGAAAAAACACGTGTCCAAAAATTTTACTCAAAAATGCTTTTTACACCGCAAAACGATGATTTCTGATGAAAAAACTATTTTTCACATTTTGTCTCCGAATTGCTTCAAAATGCGTTTTCTAGACGAAAAACGTGTGTTTAGAGTGTTTTACAGCAATTTGTTTAAGGTGTCACTGGGTTGAAAAGGGCACCACGGAATCCCTTCAAAAGCTTGTATACACTAAAATATAGTATAATCTGTCATATTCTGCCATAAGACAGTATATTCCATTCACACATAAGAAAAAGCACGTGTCCAAAAATTTTACTCAAAAATGCTTTTTACACCGCAAAAACGATGATTTCTGATGAAAAAACTATTTTTCACATTTTGTCTCCGAATTGCTTCAAAATGCGTTTTCTAGACGAAAAACGTCTATTTAGAGTGTTTTACAGCAATTTTGTTTAAGGTGTCACTGGGTTGAAAAGGGCACCACGGAATCCCTTCAAAAGCTTGTATACACTAAAATATAGTATAATCTGTCATATTCTGCCATAAAACAGCATATTCCATTAACACATAAGAAAAAACACGTGTCTAAAGATTTTACTCAAAAATGCTTTTTACACCGCAAAACGATGATTTCTGATGAAAAAACTTTTTTTCACATTTTGTCTCCGAATTGCTTCAAAATGCGTTTTCTAGACGAAAAGCGTGTATTTAGAGTGTTTTACAGCAATTTGTTTAAGGTGTCTCTGGGTTGAAAAGGACACCACGGAATCCCTTCAAAAGCTTGTGTACACTAAAATATAGTATAATCTGTCATATTATTTCATACGACAACATATTCCATTCACACATAAGAAAAAACACGTGTCTAAAGATTTTACTCAAAAATGCTTTTTACACCGCAAAACGATGATTTCTGATGAAAAAACTATTTCTCACATTTTGTCTCCGAATTGCTTCAAAATGCGTTTTCTAGACGAAAAACGTGTATTTAGAGTGTTTTACAGCAATTTTGTTTAAGGTGTCACTGGGTTGAAAAGGGCATCACGGAATCACTTCAAAAGCTTGTATACACTAAATTATAGTATAAACTGTCATATTTTGCCATACAACAGCATAATCCATTAACACATAAGTAAAAACACGTGTCCAAAGATTTTACTCAAAAATGCTTTTTACACCGCAAAACGATGATTTCTGATGAAAAAACTATTTTTCACATTTTGTCTCCGAATTGCTTCAAAATGCGTTTTCTAGACGAAAAACGTGTATTTAGAGTGTTTTAAAGCAATTTGTTTAAGGTGTCACTGGGTTGAAAAGGGCACCACGTAATCACTTCAAAAGCTTGTATACACTAAAATATAGTATAATCAGTCATATTCTGCCATAAGACAGCATATTCCATTCACACATAAGAAAAAACACGTGTCCAAAAATTTTACTCAAAAATGCTTTTTACACCGCAAAACGATGATTTCTGGTGAAAAAACTATTTTTCACATTTTGTCTCAGAATTGCTTCAAAATGCGTTTTCTAGACGAAAAACGTGTATTTAGAGTGTTTTACAGCAATTTGTTTAAGGTGTCACTGGGTTGAAAAGGGCACCACGGAATCCCTTCAAAAGCTTGTATACACTAAAATATAGTATAATCTGTCATATTCTGCCATAAGACAGCATATTCCATTCACACATAAGAAAAAACACGTGTCCAAAAATTTTACTCAAAAATGCTTTTTACACCGCAAAACGATGATTTCTGATGAAAAACTATTTTTCACATTTTGTCTCCGAATTGCTTCAAAATGCGTTTTCTAGTCGAAAAACGTGTATTTAGAGTGTTTTACAGCAATTTGTTTAAGGTGTCACTGGGTTGAAAAGGGCACCACGGAATCCCTTCAAAAGCTTGTATACACTAAAATATAGTATAATCTGTCATATTCTGCCATAAAACAGCATATTCCATTAACACATAAGAAAAAACACGTGTCCAAAGATTTTACTCAAAAATACTTTTTACACCGCAAAACGATGATTTCTGATGAAAAAACTATTTTTCACATTTTGTCTCCGAATTGCTTCAAAATGCGTTTTCTAGACGAAAAACGTGTATTTAGAGTGTTTTACAGCAATTTTGTTTAAGGTGTCACTGGGTTGAAAAGGGCACCATGGAATCCCTTCAAAAGCTTGTATACACTAAAATATAGTATAATCTGTCATATTCTGCCATAAGACAGCATATTCCATTCACACATAAGAAAAAAACACGTGTCCAAAAATTTTACTCAAAAATGCTTTTTACACCGCAAAACGATGATTCTGATGAAAAAACTATTTTTCACATTTTGTCTCCGAATTGCTTCAAAATGCGTTTTCTAGACGAAAAACGTGTATTTAGAGTGTTTTACAGCAATTTTGTTTAAGGTGTCACTGGGTTGAAAAGGGCACCACGGAATCCCTTCAAAAGCTTGTATACACTAAAATATAGTATAATCTGTCATATTCTGCCATAAAACAGTATATTCCATCAACACATAAGAAAAAACACTTGTCCAAAGATTTTACTCAAAAATGCTTTTTACACCGCAAAACGATGATTTCTGATGAAAAAACTATTTTTCACATTTTGTCTCCGAATTGCTTCAAAATGCGTTTTCTAGACGAAAAAACGTGTATTTAGAGTGTTTTACAGCAATTTGTTTGTGTCAATGGGTTGAAAAGGGCACCAAGGAATCCCTTCAAAAGCTTGTATACACTTAAATATAGTATAATCTGTCATATTCTGCCATAAAACAGCATATTCCATTAACACATAAAAAAACACGTGTCCAAAGATTTTACTCAAAAATGCTTTTTACACCGCAAAACGATGATTTCTGATGAAAAAACTATTTTTCACATTTTGTCTCCGAATTGCTTTAAAATGCGTTTTCTAGACGAAAAACGTGTATTTAGAGTGTTTTACAGCAATTTTGTTTAAGGTGTCACTGGGTTGAAAAGGGCACCACGGAATCCCTTCAAAAGCTTGTATACACTAAAATATAGTATAATCTGTCATATTCTGCCATAAAACAGCATATTCCATTAACACATAAGAAAAAACACGTGTCCAAAGATTTTACTCAAAAATGCTTTTTACACCGCAAAACGATGATTTCTGATGAAAAAACTATTTTTCACATTTTGTCTCCGAATTGCTTCTAAATGCGTTTTCTAGACGAAAAACGTGTATTTAGAGTGTTTTACAGCAATTTGTTTAAGGTGTCACTGGGTTGAAAAGGGCAAAACGGAATCCCTTCAAAAGCTTGTATACACTAAAATATAGTATAATCTGTCATATTCTGCCATAAGACAGCATATTCCATTCACACATAAGAAAAAAACACGTGTCCAAAAATTTTACTCAAAAATGCTTTTTACACCGCAAAACGATGATTTCTGATGAAAAAACTATTTTTCACATTTTGTCTCCGAATTGCTTCAAAATGCGTTTTCTAGTCGAAAAACGTGTATTTAGAGTGTTTTACAGCAATTTGTTTAAGGTGTCACTGGGTTGAAAAGGGCACCACGGAATCCCTTCAAAAGCTTGTATACACTAAAAAATAGTATAATCTGTCATATTCTGCCATAAAACAGCATATTCCATTAACACATAAGAAAAAACACGTGTCCAAAGATTTTACTCAAAAATGTTTTTTACACCGCAAAACGATGATTTCTGATGAAAAAACTATTTTTCACATTTTGTCTCAGAATTGCTTCAAAATGCGTTTTCTAGACGAAAAACGTGTATTTAGAGTGTTTTACAGCAATTTGTTTAAGGTGTCACTGGGCTGAAAAGGCACCACGGAATCCCTTCAAAAGCTTGTATACACTAAAATATAGTATAATCTGTCATAATCTGCCATAAGACAGCATATTCCATTCACACATAAGAAAAAACACATGTCCAAAAATTTTACTCAAAAATGCTTTTTACACCGCAAAACGATGATTTCTGATGAAAAAACTATTTTTCACATTTTGTCTCCGAATTGCTTCAAAATGCGTTTTCTAGACGAAAAACGTGTATTTAGAGTGTTTTACAGCAATTTGTTTAAGGTGTCACTGGGTTGAAAAGGGCAAAACGGAATCCCTTCAAAAGCTTGTATACACTAAAATATAGTATAATCTGTCATATTCTGCCATAAGACAGCATATTCCATTCACACATAAGAAAAAACACGTGTCCAAAAATTTTACTCAAAAATGCTTTTTACACCGCAAAACGATGATTTCTGATGAAAAAACTATTTTTCACATTTTGTCTCCGAATTGCTTCAAAATGCGTTTTCTAGACGAAAAACGTGTATTTAGAGTGTTTTACAGCAATTTTGTTTAAGGTGTCACTGGGTTGAAAAGGGCACCATGGAATCCCTTCAAAAGCTTGTATACACTAAAATATAGTATAATCTGTCATATTCTGCCATAAGACAGCATATTCCATTCACACATAAGAAAAAACACGTGTCCAAAAATTTTACTCAAAAATGCTTTTTACACCGCAAAACGATGAATTCTGATGAAAAAACTATTTTTCACATTTTGTCTCCGAATTGCTTCAAAATGCGTTTTCTAGACGAAAAACGTGTATTTAGAGTGTTTTACAGCAATTTGTTTGTGTCACTGGGTTGAAAAGGGCACCAAGGAATCCCTTCAAAAGCTTGTATACACTAAAATATAGTATAATCTGTCATATTCTGCCATAAAACAGCATATTCCATTAACACATAAAAAAACACGTGTCCAAAGATTTTACTCAAAAATGCTTTTTACACCGCAAAACGATGATTTCTGATGAAAAAACTATTTTTCACATTTTGTCTCCGAATTGCTTTAAAATGCGTTTTCTAGACGAAAAACGTGTATTTAGAGTGTTTTACAGCAATTTTGTTTAAGGTGTCACTGGGTTGAAAAGGGCACCACGGAATCCCTTCAAAAGCTTGTATACACTAAAATATAGTATAATCTGTCATATTCTGCCATAAAACAGCATATTCCATTAACACATAAGAAAAAACACGTGTCCAAAGATTTTACTCAAAAATGCTTTTTACACCGCAAAACGATGATTTCTGATGAAAAAACTATTTTTCACATTTTGTCTCAGAATTGCATCAATATGCGTTTTCTAGACGAAAAACGTGTATTTAGAGTGTTTTACAGCAATTTGTTTAAGGTGTCACGGGGTTGAAAAGGGCACTACGGAATCCCTTCAAAAGCTTGTATACACTAAAAAATAGTATAATCTGTCATATTCTGCCATAAAACAGCATATTCCATTAACACATAAGAAAAAACACGTGTCCAAAGATTTTACTCAAAAATGTTTTTTACACCGCAAAACGATGATTTCTGATGAAAAAACTATTTTTCACATTTTGTCTCAGAATTGCTTCAAAATGCGTTTTCTAGACGAAAAACGTGTATTTAGAGTGTTTTACAGCAATTTGTTTAAGGTGTCACTGGGCTGAAAAGGCACCACGGAATCCCTTCAAAAGCTTGTATACACTAAAATATAGTATAATCTGTCATAATCTGCCATAAGACAGCATATTCCATTCACACATAAGAAAAAACACATGTCCAAAAATTTTACTCAAAAATGCTTTTTACACCGCAAAACGATGATTTCTGATGAAAAAACTATTTTTCACATTTTGTCTCCGAATTGCTTCAAAATGCGTTTTCTAGACGAAAAACGTGTATTTAGAGTGTTTTACAGCAATTTTGTTTAAGGTGTCACTGGGTTGAAAAGGGCACCACGGAATCCCTTCAAAAGCTTGTATACACTAAAATATAGTATAATCTGTCATATTCTGCCATAAAACAGTATATTCCATTAACACATAAGAAAAAACACTTGTCCAAAGATTTTACTCAAAAATGCTTTTTACACCGCAAAACGATGATATCTGATGAAAAAACTATTTTTCACATTTTGTCTCCGAATTGCTTCAAAATGCGTTTTCTAGACGAAAAACGTGTATTTAGAGTGTTTTACAGCAATTTGTTTAAGGTGTCACTGGGTTGAAAAGGGCACCACGGAATCCCTTCAAAAGCTTGTATACACTAAAATATAGTATAATCTGTCATATTCTGCCATAAGAGAGCATATTCCATTCACACATAAGGAAAAACACGTGTCCAAAAATTTTACTCAAAAATGCTTTTTACACCGCAAAACGATGATTTCTGATGAAAAAACTATTTTTCTGTCTACCTATACGAAAAGTGAAATTTTACGTACTTATTTTCGGACGAAAAATGACACTTTTCTGAACGTTATCACTTTTCGTCCGCAAACCTTTTTCGTACGCTAAGCCTACTACGATTTTATGATTATTGTAATTGTGTATACTACCAGAATTGTAAATAACAAATATCAAACGAACAAATAAAAATATTATTTTAATGATAAATTTAATTTAAATGTGTGCGCAATTAGTAATGAAATTAACTATAGTAAAAATTATTAATTTTTGACATGACTAATTGTTAATCTAAGATGCCGCTGGATAGAGTTGTTTTCTAGGTTATTTTGTAGGTTTTGTTTATTTTCACCTGTCAAATAGTGTTGATGTGTCTGTGAGTATCTTCCTTCGCACTAAAACTAAGAATTAAAATTTTGTGAAAATGGCAGAATATATATATTATCCTATCATTATTCATATAATAAATAATAAGGTTTTACGAATTTAAAAAAAAAAACCGTGTATTTATTTCTAGATCTATTACGTAAAGTAAGGTAGGCAGAAAAATGTAATATGCACCTCGGCAAAAAATGCATATTATAGCCTCGCTTGTTTGCTTTACCTCGGCTTCGCCTCGGAAAGCAAACTCAAGCTCTGCTGTAATATGCAATTTTTTGTCCTAGGTACATAAATAACTATTTCACATTTTGTCTCCGAATTGCTTCAAAATGCGTTTTCTAAACGAAAATCGTGTATTTAGAGTGTTTTTAAAGCAATTTGTTTAAGGTGTCACTGGGTTGAAAAGGGCACCACGGAATCCCTTCAAAAGCTTGTATACACTAAAATATAGTATAATCTGTCATATTCTGCCATAAAACAGCATATTCCATTAACACATAAGAAAAAACACGTGTCCAAAGATTTTACTCAAAAATGCTTTTTACACCGCAAAACGATGATTTCTGATGAAAAAAACTATTTTTCACATTTTGTCTCCGAATTGCTTCAAAATGCGTTTTCTAGACGAAAAACGTGTATTTAGAGTGTTTTACAGCAATTTGTTTAAGGTGTCACTGGGTTGAAAAGAACACCACGGAATCCCTTCAAAAGCTTGTATACACTAAAATATAGTATAATCTGTCATATTCTGCCATAAGACAGCAAATTCCATTCACACATAAGAAAAAACACGTGTCCAAAAATTTTTCTCAAAAATGCTTTTTACACCGCAAAACGATGATTTCTGATGAAAAAACTATTTTTCACATTTTGTCTCCGAATTGCTTCAAAATGCGTTTTCTAGACGAAAAACGTGTATTTAGAGTGTTTTACAGCAATTTGTTTAAGGTGTCACTGGGTTGAAAAGGGCACCACGGAATCCCTTCAAAAGCTTGTATACACTAAAATATAGTATAATCTGTCATATTCTGCCATAAGACAGCATATTCCATTCACACATAAGAAAAAGCACGTGTCCAAAAATTTTACTCAAAAATGCTTTTTACGCCGCAAAACGATGATTTCTGATGAAAAAACTATTTTTCACATTTTGTCTCCGAATTGCTTCAAAATGCGTTTTCTAAACGAAAAACGTGTATTTAGAGTGTTTTAAAGCAATTTGTTTAAGGTGTCACTGGGTTGAAAAGGACACCACGGAATCCCTTCAAAAGCTTGTATACACTAAAATATAGTATAATCTGTCATATTCTGCCATAAAACAGCATATTCCATTAACACATAAGAAAAAACACGTGTCCAAAGATTTTACTCAAAATGCTTTTTACACCGCAAAACGATGATTTCTGATGAAAAAACTATTTTTCACATTTTGTCTCCGAATTGCTTCAAAATGCGTTTTCTAGACGAAAAACGTGTATTTAGAGTGTTTTACAGCAATTTGTTTAAGGTGTCACTGGGTTGAAAAGGGCACCACGGAATCCCTTCAAAAGCTTGTATACACTAAAATATAGTATAATCTGTCATATTCTGCCATAAGACAGCATATTCCATTCACACATAAGAGAAAACACGTGTCCAAAAATTTTACTCAAAAATGCTTTTTACACCGCAAAACGATGATTTCTGATGAAAAAACTATTTTTCACATTTTGTCTCCGAATTGCTTCAAAATGCGTTTTCTAAACGAAAAACGTGTATTTAGAGTGTTTTAAAGCA
>CALPBS010000026.1:0-28741 GCA_943142095.1 Ophonus ardosiacus
TCCACACACAAACAAACACACACACACACATACTCACAAACCACACACACACACATCTTAAAAATGTTAAAATTGGATTGCAGGGACCTTAAATCGTACTTATTCACATCTGGGTATGCGATTTTTAGCATGAATCCCAATACGTTTCTTAGGTAGAGGTGAAAAGGAATATTATAATTTGTATGAGAAGGAAATTGAAGTTGGGGGCTCAACTGGCGCGGTGCAAATATTCATTATATATTAGATTACAAAGAAATTTTAATCAATTTTAACATTATTGTAACAAAATTAATGATAATATATGTAAGTGTTGTGCTGCAAACTGCATTAGTGATGGATTATTCAAATTTTGTAACAAAATATTGTGATATTAAATTTTTTTACAAAAACATTTTGAAGCAAATCCATATTTCAATCTTAAAACTAAAATATCTATGAAACTATTAGCATTTGTGAGATTTGGTTTACATTAACTTTAATCGCTAATTTAAGTTTTTATGTTACTGATCCTGTACATACTCGCAATACAGGTACACAAAGACTGCATAGAGGTTATGCTTTGTTTGGGTAGAACTACACATGTTTACAAAACCATATACCTAACATATAAGATGGCAAGTATGGCGTTATTGTAATAAGCTGTCTATTCATATCGATGAACATGGTAAAATCGTTCAACTGCTCTGGACATGTTTGCTTATTGGCTCTAAAAATTAATAATTTATGCTTTAATTTTACATTTGAAGTGATCTGGTATCAGTGGCTACTTTTATATTTTCTTTATTTGTAAAAAGAAACTTAACATCATATTTATTTTCCAAACTAATTTTTATATATGCCGCCTAGGCTCGCTCTCGCTCGTTTGCGCAATAATTTTAGAATCAAAATTTTATAAAGAAAGCAACCTATAACAAAACGTAACCATCAGTCATGTAGTACATCTTAAAGTATTCGTTTCATGGCAAGTAAATGGTAGGAAAATTTTGTAGAAACACATTAAACAGTTGACGCTAAAGCGAAAACAGTTATTTACGTATAGAGGACCGAAAGAAAAGGTTTACGCCTGTGGATGAAGTTTGAAGCCCAACGCGTAACGGAGGGCTTTTATTCGTCCAAGGGTGTAAAACTCTTTCGGCCTGAGGTATGTACAACATTTTACACACTATTGCAATGAATGAAATGTTTTTTAAATTATTTTTTAAATATATGCAAAGCTTGTTGATATGTAAAAATATTATTTGGCCACGTTAACCTTATTTTGTCGTTATATTATGAATAATTAAAGAAATACTTCTAAAATTCATATAATTAAATAAAGGTTAATATCATTACCGGGCGTTTTGGCTTTTTTACAGCCCGATGGGTAGTAAAACTGGCAAAAAGCCCGGCGGGTATAATGTTCAACTTTCAGCCCTGGGCCCTGGTAACTAAGATGTAAACACACAATTTTAATGCAGTTGGGCATAAAATAAATGACAGGAAATTTTAATTTATGTCAGTGAATTTGGAACTCCGGTTGTTATTGGTTGAAAAATTTCGACATAGCTAATTATCCCATATATGTGGAACTAAAAAAAATTGAATCTTAATGTGCCCTGCTTTAAGTATCTTTTTTCGTTCGCAATACGACAAAGTTTTACAAAGAAAAGTTGTTCATAATGAAAAGTTATGGCGCAATTACTATTTTTTTTTTTTTTTTGGATGATTAGCCTCTTTGATAAAATCCATTATTTGTCAATTTAGTTTCAGGTGAAGTGCCTGTTCCGTTTACAATACAATACGCTAAAGTTTTCCTTAAAATAGTTGTTCAGAATAATAACTTATGACGCTATAAAAAATTTCAGGAAGATCTACTTACTTTCATTAATTTAGTTAAATCTAAAAAATGACGATTTGATCAAAGTGCTTAGATATTCATGAAATTTTCTTTACGGCCATAATTCGTTATTGTGAAAAACGTTTCTTTATAAAACTTTATCGTATTGTGTACGAAAAAGGCACATTACCTGAAACTAAATTGACAAATAATGGATTTTATAAAATAGGCCTATCATTCAAAAATTTACATAACGCCATTACTTTTCTTTCTGAACAATATATCTATAAAACTTTGGCGTATTGCGAAAATAGTTTTTACTCAAAGGGTCATATGCGTAAAATTTTTGTTACTTCACTCGTGTTAATAACGTATTCTACCATTGCAAAGAAATAGTAAACTGCAATGATTATAAAATAGCATGCGTTAAATTAGGAGTTTTATTAAAAAGAAAATGATCAAATATTACTTTGTTGTAATACAAATGCTCAATTATTGTAAACTTGACATCATAGTCCTTGTGGATGCTCCGAGCCTATAAATCGATTATTGTAACAGTTTTGTTTGAATTTAAATTAAGAATGATAGCAACATTACTGTCATCCTAATAACATTGTCAAAATGTTTCATGAAATAAATTGAAATAATATTCATTTTAAATATTTTATTTATTTTAAACATTTTTTCTTTATTTTTGTATTCATTATAAATTAATTTGAAAAGAGAAAGAAGTTTTAATAAAAATAAATTAAAATATTTGTCTAATGCAGATATTGCAGATACCCCTAGAATTAACTGTTTGAAAAGCAAAACCAACTCGACACTATGACGTCACAAATAATTTCAGACATTCAAAAATTCATATCTCCTTACTAATTCGAATTTTAACAGCACGTTTTTATCTATATTCTTAAATTTTATTTGTTATTTATTATCAGAAAAAAATATTTAAAAAAATCGGTAGAATACCCCATTATAAAGAATTTTGGAAATACTGTTGTACATCATTTTTAATATCATTGTGAAAAGATTCGTGTTATAACATTATAACGTATCACGTTATTCGTCACCCCTGATCGGTGATTTTGCCCTTCACGTCATGCGTTCGTTACTTTACGGTTACCGTTCCATTACTCGTCCTGCTTCGTGATACCGCGAACCGGAAATGGAAAAAGCTAGCTCGATTCGACCGGAAACAGCTAACAGATAGGAAAGCGACGAGAAATTATCACTTAGCAACCTAATCTACAACATTTAGAATTGCTCATAAAATAAATGTTTATTATATATATATATACAGGGGTCGGCGCTCGAAGTGTTACCAATTAGAAATACTGTAATTTTGTCAATTTTTATTTTTTTTATTTAAAAACTTCAGTATATCTTAAAAACATTTCAAATATTAAGAAAAATATATTATTGTTCGATGTAGCCACCTTTAGCGCGGATAGTAGCATCGAATCTGTCCGGGAAGGCTTCACACGCTGCACGAATGTGGCCTGATGGTATTTTGTCCCATTCTCGGCGAAGAGCAATCTTTAAAGCGTTGACCGTCTCATATTTTTTAGTTGATACTTTGGCCTCCAGAATGGACCATATGGAAAAATCCATTGGGTTTAAGTCCGGGGAATATGGTGACCATTGTTGTGAAGAAATGAAGTTGGGAACTTTTTCTTGTAAAAAACGTTGGGTTTCACGAGCTTTATGGGATGGTGCCGAGTCTTGTTGAAACGTCCAATGGTTTCTACCGAATTGTTTACGTGCCCAAGGTAACAAAGCATCGTTTAAAATCTTTTCACGGTAGATTTGTTGATTTACCTTTACGCCTTGTCCAATGAAGACGAGTGGTGAGCGTCCTGTGGCAGTTACCGCGGCCCAAACCATCACTGATGCAGGCGCTTGCTTTCGCCGAGCAATTCGCTGGCATAAATGGTCTTTTGATTTGCAATCTAACCATACACGATCGTTTTGTTTGTTTACATATTGCTGAACCGTAAAAATTTTTTCATCAGAAAAGACCAAATTTTCAAGGTTGCCACCAACGTGCAAGTGTTTTATCACCTTTGCTCTTGCTAGACGAACTGCTTTTTGTGAAAGTGTTAAATCTTGCACTTTTTGTACTTTGTAGGGCTTCAATTGTAGTTCATTTTTTAATATGCGCCCCATACTATGAGCAGACACAATGAGATTTTTCGCCAATTGAACTGCGCTTTGTCGTGGATTACTTTGAATTCTGGCATTCACCTTTAGAACCATTTCTCGCGATGTTGCTGTTTTTGGATATCCACCTCCATGACGTTTTTTGCTGCTACCAGTATCATTATAACGTGTAATGGTCCGATACACAAACATTTTGTTCACCCGTAAATGTCGTAGCTCATTAACAATGGCTGGTTGCGATTTTCCAGCCAAATACAAAGCAATGACACTATTGCGTTTGAATTCCATTTCGATTACTTTTTTTAACTGCCACGTAAAACGATATGCTTTCGTAGACTTGTAAACAATATAATAGACTGACGCTAGTCAAAAAATGAACGCGTTGTCATTAGCCGTTTGATTGTTACAGCAGCGTGAAGTTGGTAACACTTCGAGTGCCGATCCCTGTATATATATATGAATATTTACGAAATCATAATTATTAAACATTTTAAGGTTGAGAGCAAAAGTTAACGTGTCATGTTAGTCGGTGTATCAAATACACTTTATATTTTTTAGTTAAATCATATACAGGTGTCCCAAATTGATCAGGCTACCATTGGGATCTCGGAAACTATAAGAGCTACGAGGTCGGTTAAATGGGCAATGTTGTGTAGTTTTGAGGGTTGATTCAGGTTAGAAAACATTCAAAATTCTGAACACTCTGAAAATTATAAAAATAAAAACTGAAAATCGCGATTTTTAAAAATGTCAAATAACTCCGTAATTATAAGATATAAAAAAATGTTCCATATAAATGTTACACTATTTAATAAGGCAAATTTAAAAATGTTATCAGTATAAAATTCAAGAAGGCGGCTTTCAAGATATTAATAACAACTTTCTTATTTTAAATGGGCGCCATATTAAATTTTTACATGATTAAATAGAACTTTTTTTCTCTTTTCAACGATGTATAACAAAGTGTGTTTACATTAAAATTTAATAAAGATATTAATTATTTCAATTTGATAACTAATCAAATAGGCTTAAAAACAAATGCAAGTGAATAAGAAACAAAACTAAATTTATTATAACAGTAAACTGTCATAATTAAATTTTTATGTATTCGTTTATTCAATTTAATTAGTGAATTTATTTATTACATATTTAAAATGCCTACTTTTTCAACATTAGAGCAGTACGATATGTTTTGTACATAGGTACATCAAATGTAATAAAAACTCCCGTCTTGCGGCACAAACTTATTTCGGTAACTTTCCGGAGAGAAGACAACCCAATGATAAGGTGTTTGGAAGATTGGATATAAATGTACAGCAATATGTATGTTTAAAAAAACCTACTCGTGACTAACAAGTGATAGCCGAAGATGAAATTCATGATGAAGAGTTAGCACTGGCATGTGTAGCGGCTAATCCAACCATTTCAACTCGGGACATAGAAGCCCAGGTACATGTATCTAAGACGAAAGCGTCAAGAATTTTTAAAAAACATAAGTTTCGTCCCTTTAAATTACACGTTGCCCAGATTTTACGACCAAATGATCATGTCCGCAGATCAGTATTTTGCAGATGGTTTACTAACCAAATAAGACAAAATAATGATTTTATTAATCACATTTTATGGACTGGCGAATCTCGCTTTTCAAACAGTGGCTTATTCAATCGTCATAACGAGCATTATTGGGCACAAGAATATCCACGCATAGTGATGCCACGGCGAAATCAAGATAGGTTCGGGTTTAATGCTTTTTTGTGACATATTGGGAAATAATTTAGTTGGCCCTATAATTTTTGATGGAAACCTAACTGCACAACGATATTTGGAAATTCTTCAGACATCCCTGGAAAATTTACTGGATGATTTACATTTGTTATTAATTATTTAAACAATCGCTTTAATAATAGAATCATAGCGACTAACACACCCATTTCATGGCCAGCTAGATCACCAGACTTAACGCCTCTCGAATTTTATTTATGAGGCACTTTAAAAGATAAAGTGTATGGCAGTAACATTATTTACAATAATGTAGAGGAATTACGTGAAGCAGTAGTGAAATCTTTTAATAGTATTAATCGCAATACATTGCGGACAGTAACTGCCAATGTTGCAAAACATGTTCATTTATGTTTACTTAACAATGGCCAGAATTTTGAGCATTTGTTATAAATTATTGTTTCATTAGTATTAAGTTGTTTCGTTTTTGATTTGTTTAAAAAAAATGTACTTGCATTTGTTTTTAAGCTTATTTGATTAGTTATCAAATTGAAATAATTAATATCTTTATTAAATTTTAATGTAAACATACTTTGTTATTCATCGTTGAAAAGAGAAAAAAAGTTCTATTTAATCATGTAAAAATCCATTATAGCGCCCATTTAAAATAAGAAAGTTGCTATTAATATCTTGAAAACCGCCGTCTTGAATCTTATACTGACAACATTTTTAAGTTTGCCTTGTTAAATAGTGTAACATTTATATGAAACATTTTTTATATATTATAATTACGGAGATATTTGACATTTTTAAAAATCGCGCTTTTCAGTTTTTTTTTTTTTAATAATTTTCAGACTGTTCGGAATTTTGAATGTTTCTTAACGGAATCTGAATCATCCCTCAAAACTACATAAAATTGCCCATTTAACCGACCTCGTAGCTCTTATAGTTTCCGAGATCCCAATGGTAGCCTAATCAATTTGTTTTTAAAATGTATAATTTTATGAAATGTTAGGGGTGAAAAAACTCTGAATTTTTAAAAAATATTTCATATATACTTTGGCTTATGGATTTCGCTAGTAATTTAGTATCTCAGCGAAATCGATAAGCCAAACAATTCAGTTTTTTCACCCCTAGCATTTCATGAAAACGAACTCTGATCTAGAATCGTTCATCAATAAAAAAGTATAATTTTATGTTTTACACAAGTTGCGGACCAGTTGAGCAAAAGGTTTACAGACAGATATGTAATAAAAAACGTGTTGGGCAATAATACTATACCTTAGCAGTAAATAAGCTCACGGACGCCTAAAATCTGCTGCATATCTAGAAATCTTTGTAAAGCGTAGATATTAGTTTTGGTAGATCATCAATATCAATTGTCAAAAATGTGCATCTCATAATCTACTAAAAACACGTTCTCGTGCAATTTTCTATTTTACGAAATTATATGGCACAAAAGTGACCCCTGTGGTGCACTCTCCACGCCAGCAATGAGTGCTTGTTAGGTGACGTCTGGTAAACGCCCGCACGGTACAAAAATATGTCATCATCATTATCGATATCTGCGACAAAGCAGATTGGCACACCTAGAAATAGGTAATATGCCGTGATGATATATTTTATATATACAGGGTGTTAATACTAAGTCGTTACACCCGAAAATGGTAGTTAGAACTCATTAAAACAAACAACTTTTCTTAGTTCCAATTTTTGATTTGGTGCCCCGGTTTGTAGTTATTGGAGTTCTTTTGTTTTTCGAAAAATCGTCATAACTCCCTTATTTTAAAGACTATTGAATTTTTTTTCTTTTAAATTTACCTTTAGGCTCTTTAAAATATTTGGCATTTACAATTATTTTTTATTTTTTCAAATGACAAAATGGCAATTAATCAAAAATTTCAATACATGAATTTTTGATAACCACTCCATCGATTTTCGAAAGCAAAACATTTATAAAATACTTAAACTATCTACTACAATATTTGTCATAAACATTTTTTTCAATCTATCCAAAATAAGTATTTATTCATTTGCTTGACTTACATAAGTGCAGTATGTTCAGAAAAAACCTAATTCGGAGTAGGCTATGAACACAGAAACGTATGTCTGATCATTATTCAATTAAAAAATCAAGTTGTCACAATTGATCGTGAAATGTAATTATAAGGAGAAAAGATAATAAAGGAGGATACAGATTATTGCCATTCACCGTTTTCTAATTTATTTCTATTTCTAAAATAAAGATAACATTTTTGACAATATCTCGTGTCAAATTGACATTTAATTAAATACTTTCAAATTAATATACGTTTTTTTGTTTATAGCCTACTCTGAGTTAGGATTATTTTTGAGAACACTGTACTCATAAGTCAATTAAATGAATAAAAACTTTTTTGAGATAGTTTGAAAAAAATATTTGGCACAAATATTGTAGTAGATGGTTTAAGGATTTTAGAAATGTGTAAATCGATGGAGTGGTTATCAAAAAAATCATGTATTGAAATTTTTGATCAATCGCCATTTTGTCATTTGAAAAAATTAAAAATAATTGTAAATGTCAAATGTTTTAGGGAGCCAAAGGTAAATTTGAAAAAAAAATTCAATAATCTTTAAAATAAGGGAGTTATGACGATTTTTCGAAAAACAAAAGAACTCCAATAACTACAAACCGGAGTTTGCAGTTTTTCTCGTTTCTTATAACTTATTTCTTATTATATGTAGATCATCTTTAGTTTGTAAATACCTATTACAATAAATAATAATTGTTTCTGATATAAATATCCTAGTTTTTACTTTATTTTGGGTTTTGTATTGGTTCATAAATGAATAACTTTAATCTGTAATTATTGTCCCCCATCACGACAATGTTTTGTTACTGTCACTTTCATGGCTAATGATATTTTTTCTCAATTGTAAAAATTTTTAAATTTAATTTCTGGCTTTATATGAAACAGACATGTAAGGTGTCTGGTATGAAAAAATTCGTAATTTTTTTCTTTATAATAGGCACCAATTATATTTTCAATAAATTAATATGGAAACTTTTGGCGTCTAAAAAACTGTTTTTCTATGTTATAGCCCTGTGACCCGTTTTAAAATTGACACCCTATATATATATATATATATATATATATATATATATATATATATATATATATATTAAATTAATTTCATATTTCTTAAATATATATATATATATATATATATATATATATTTAAGAAATATGAAATTAATTTCATTGACCGGATTGTAACTCTATATAATAATGATTGAAGATTCAATAATATAAATCGAAAAAAGGCCTGAAATAACGGCAAAATTCAAACATGAAATTGATCTTTTTCTTTCATTAACTACGTATATCTTTAGATATGGTTTATACTATGCTTTTCTTATTATCTAGTTCAGTCTGACCATTCGTATATATACTTCTATATATATATATATATATATATATATATATATATATATATATATATATATATATATATATATAGGTGATAGGTAATTACGACTGTAATTAGTTAAGGAAACTGGATAGTGGGTTTGACAGTCAATTTGTAGGCTTCAGTGTAATACACTCTTTTTAATTTGTAAGGCTTTCGGTTATATTTTTAACCATCTTCAGGACAATTAGTTGAGATTTTTTTGTAGAATAACAGCATTTACAGACATGTAAATTTTGAAACATGCACACGCGCATGGTTTACTAAAATAATGCGTCGAAATAACTGAATTACATATTAAATTTTTTTTGGCCAAAGTAGTTATCACAGTAAAATTGATAAATTACAAACTAATAAAGCAAACAATTTTGTTAAAATTTTCACAAAATGGTGTTGTACACGTGTTTACGTCGACAACTTGTGCACAATTTTAAAAGTTTAACATTATTTTAACAAAATTGTTTGCTTTATTAGTTTGTAATTTATCAATTTTACTGTGATAACTACTTTGGCCAAAAAAATTTTAATATGTAATTCAGTTATTTCGACGCATTATTTTAGTAAACCATGCGCGTGTGCATGTTTCAAAATTTACATGTCTGTAAATGCTGTTATTCTACAAAAAAATCTCAACTAATTGTCCTGAAGATGGTTAAAAATATAACCGAAAGCTTGACAAATTAAAAAGAGTGTATTACACTGAAGCCTACAAATTGACTGTCAAACCCACTATCCAGTTTCCTATATATATATATATATATATATATATATATATATATATATATATATATATATATATATAGATGTGGGAGTACTCGCGACTGGTCGAGTAGTTAAGAAGACAAATTTTATAGCGGGATTACAGTCAAATGGAAATTCAGTGGGCAGAAAAAATTTTGACACTCTTTTTAATAAAAGTCAAGCTTTCGGTTTATTTGAAACCTTCCTCAGGACTATTAATTTGAGATTCTCACGTAAGATTTCAAAAGTTAACATAATAAACCAATTTTGATATCAATTTTATATTTGAACATTGTCAATATGATAAAATAACAAGATTTTGTAAAATTTTGTAACGTTAATTGACTGTAATCCCGCTTTAAAATTTGTCTTCTTATATATATTAGCAGTGGATTACTTTATTTGTTTCAAAAAAATAATGCACAATATTAAAATACTTATATTTCATACACTGCCATAATTATGTATTTACATATCATATCGATCAAACTTATCTATTTTTTATTACAAAGTTCCTATGATTTTCATTTTGTTATAGTAAATCTAAATACCTAGCTGCGCGAGTGCCTTATACTCGCCGTGATGATAACAGCTGATACCAATATTTCTCATAAAATGTTTCAGACGATCTCCGGACAATGCTTCCATAAATAGATTGGCTTCCATATCCTCAGTTCTTTTATAATCAACTTCAATTAATATCTGTTTAACATTTTCTCGAATAATTTTTCTTTTTTTATATCGATGTGCTTATCACTGGATTTATAGCTAAATTTTGAACAGCTTGCTTATCGTTTCAGATTTTCAGTGTCACTTCTTATACCCAAATCGCTCAGAAGTTGTTTCAAATGGAGACCTTCTTTACCAGTGTTTACAATTTGAAGTTCTCATCGTTTATTTTAAATTTGGTAGCGGCTGATCCCGTTCCAACTGGTGACCCCTTTGATTTAACACGCAACCTTGCAACATGCTTTCGCTTAGTCCTATCATTGAAGACTCCGCCACGACAAACAACGAACAAGATCAAGCTAATATTTCAGCACTTACTTTAAGTAAATTACCAGAATTTTGGGCCGAAGATCCTGAACTATGGTTCCAACAAGCCGAAATATAGCGAGATATAGCGCACTGATTACTTCACTTCGACCAGAACATTTAAATGATATCAGAGACTTAATATTGATTCGCCCAACTAAGGATCCTTACACCACAACAAAAACAGAATTATTAAAAAGAACGACACCTACAAATTTTCAAATTTTAAATACGTTATTAAATATTACGAATTTGAACAACGACATACTATCACAATTATTACGAAAAATGAAACAACTAGCAGGAGGCAACAATCAAAACAGTACGCTACTAGAACATTTCTTTCTACAGAAACTACCAACGCATATCCAACTAATGTTAATATCAGCAAAAAAATTGTCAATTGAAGAAAAAGCTGATTTAGCTGATAAAATGATTGAAATTGCGCGACCTGCCAAAATTAATACTACAAATGTAAACTCGTACAATCCAACGACTATTCAAGCAGATATATTAGACATAAAACAAGCACTCACCACTTTGGCTCAAAATCAATATAATTCTGTTTATTCACGAAAAATTATACGGGCTCCATCAATAACACCTCCGCCCCGGGTTTACACCACATGCGACACCTCCACTCCAACTACAAGAACGTGACAACTCTATCTGCTGGTATCATCAAAGTTTTGGTCCTGTCGCCAAGAAATGTAGCCCCGACTGCAAATATTTCTCCAGTCACAAGAAAACGTTCCAGAAATATATGGTCAATACTAATTTTTTATTATCATCTACAAATTATAATTCATTTTCTTATTCCAGAACTAATCCCTCCGTCAAAAGTCCACTTATTTTTGTCACGGACATTCTTGGTTGTCAGTTTTTGATCGATTCAGGTGCAGAGGTGAGTGTCATACACCTAAATATACACATCACTATAATCTACAAAAACATACTCTTAATGCAATTAACAACACTAAAATTGACGTATATGGTCGTACACTTTTAGCTATAGACATTGGACTTAACAGACTATTCAAGTGGGAATTTATAATTGCAAATGTTAAACATGCAATTTTAGGAGCAGATTTTTTTGAGACAATTCAATATAATAATTGATAAGTAATCGTAAATTATATACTAACCAATCAATTTCAAAAGACCCATATATAGCGTCAGTGGAACCAAATAATATGTAAATTCCTGCAATTACTATCAAAATATCCTTCTTTGATAAATCCTTTCACATCAACCACCAAAATTAAACATAATGATCGGTAGTATTTACTCAAAATTTTAGTCACCGTAACTAACTAATCACCGTGGCTACCATTTAAAAATACATTGGAATGATTAAAAAACAAGCGAATTTGTTATTTTAGTCATAGCTTAATCACCCCTGTAGTGGCAGCACGCACTTTAGAATTCTATCGTAGAAAACAGGCGAATGTGATTCCACTTTTACAAATTTTGGTAGCATGCACATTAGAATTCTATATTCGCTTTTTGTTTCGGGAATTTTCAGGTTTTGTACTACTGGAATTAAAAACATCGCGACAGTTATATTAATTAACTTGAAATATTTGTTTAAATAAAAGTATAAATTGGCTTTGAATTGAAATGTGACAAAATAATTGACATTATAGTTGACGTTTCGTGAATTACATTGTAAAAGAATGTTACCTGTACAGTTGTTCGCCTCTTTTAAATATATGGAGGATGACAAAAGAGAGCAAATTCGACAACAAAATATCGAAAGGAGAAGTTTAAGGGATTCCAGCGACCCATTTTCATTGAATGAAACCCTTTTCATTAGTTCATTCAGGTTAAATAAAGAAATGGTGCGGTATTTAATTTTAGAATTGGCGCCCCACATGTCATCATCAAATCATTTAAATGCTGTGTAAAATGGATGTAAAAATATTTACTGCATTAAATTTTTTTGCTACGGGTGGTTATCAAAGACTAGTTGGACAAAATTTTATATTATCTGTTTCGCAACGTTCCGTTAGTAATTATGTAGAAGATATAAGTTTTTTAATTGCAAACCATTTGGCTGGACGTTTCATAAAATTCCCAAGAAGAGTTGAAGAGAAACAAAATATTAAACGTACTTTCATGCAACACACACATTTTCCCGGTATAATTAGAGCGATTGATTGTATGCATATTGCTATTTTAGCACCAACCGAAGAAGAGCATAACTGCATTAATAGAAAGGGATTTCATTCTAAAAATGTTCAAATAATAAACGATAATTTTTCTATTATAATGTACTTAAAATTAAAATAAATCTTTACTGCAGATATGTGATTCCGATCTGCGGATTTTAAATATAAATCCACTGTATGCAGGTGCGACGCATGATGCATTTAACTGGAGAAATTCAAACGTACGGCAAGAACTTGAAAATTGTCACTTGCAAGGTGATCATACTAGGGGATTCGGGTTACCCTCAAGAACCATGGCTCATGACTCTAGTTTTAAATACTGTAGTAGGAATTCCTGAAGATCGGTACAACAGATAACATTCTTCTGCGCGAAACAGTTTTGAAAGATGCGACGGCGTATTGAAAACAAGATTTCGTTGTTTGCTGGGTGAAAGCATTTGGCGAAAGAGTACTTCGCTACGGTCCTGAAAAGACGGGTTTCATCATTATTGCTTGTGTTGTTTTGCACAATTTATGTATTAATGCACATCCAAATTTAAACGAAGATCCGGTGGTTGAACAACCTGATCAATTTGTATTACCACCTATACATGGAAACATTATAGGTGTAAATTCAAGGAATGATGTAATTAAACGTTATTTTAGATAATTATACGTTGTACTACGTTGAGAGTTCGGTTATGAATGTAAAGGAGCGCAAGTGGAAGAGAAGAAGAGCATGTATGAATACTATTTTGAATGTGGCTGAAGCAAAAGAAGTGTGCTTAGATAGAAATGTGTGGCGAAGGAAGATTGTTTCGTAACTATTGTGGTATGAAGATGTATGGTTAGTAAGAATGATAAGAATGTTCGTAAGAGAATGGAGCGACTCAGAAAGTATGTTTTCGAGTTTGTGATAACCCATTAAGTGGGACACCCGTGATTTTTATGTACATATGCACTACAAACCTTAACCTTCGCCGACCTAAAAGAATTTACAATCTTTAATTCCTAAAAGTGGGTCATTTGTGACCCAGTTTAATTTTTTTTTACCTGTCGTACAAATAATTACAAATTTTAAGTAAATTAATTTTATTGTACCCTTTTTTACACAAAACAAAATTATAATAAACAAGAATTTTTCTTTTAACTTTAATTAAAAAAAAAAAATATTTTCACCTAGACATGATGATCTGAAAATATAAAAAATATTTTTAAGGTTTCATTATTTTTAAATGTTATTTATCTTTAACTTGGTTCCCCATCTTCATCCTTTGAGCAATATCATTGTTCGGTGAAACTAATTCTTCATTTTCTGACTCACTAACCTTTTCTTCAATATCTTCAACCTCTTCGGCATCCTCTCCTGCTGAATCCACTTCATCTTGCTCAATTTCATCCTCCGAATCATATATTTGTAAACATTGTATGAAATTACGACAATAAAATGCACACTAACACTAACTGAGTAAGTAAATACTGACGCTTAGTGAAAACAGTGATTTCTAAAGAAGTACAGACACGTTTGCTGGATTATAGAACTGCGCAAGTGTTAAAAAAAACCTCAAAATCGGTGTAATATTTTCAGTAACACTGATTCCTAAAACTGGGTCATTACAGACCCGTACACAAAAATTGCTCATAACTTGTAAAAAATCAATTCATACTTATAATTTTGATAATGCAAAATATCCTTTGACGTATCATGGGAGAATTCACAGGAGGAAATTAAATAAAAAAAAAAAACTATTCGCAGAGTTATTTAGAAAAATCATGGTCTTGGGTCAACGGTGACCTTATTTTAGGTCGGCAAAGGTTAATTAAATAAACAAATATCAAATATTTTAAGTTTAATTTTTATTACAAACCCTAAGTAAAAATCTAACAAATATTAAAAACATGCTTTTATTATATCTAAGTTATAAATAAATACTACGTGAAACGAGAATAAGAGTAAACTAAGAATAAGAAAACAGATTAACGAAATTAGCATTATCTAAAGACGTTTTTCTAATACTTCTAAAAGTTTTGTAAAATTATTAAGTTCAACAAATTGTCATTAATTTTGTTCAAAACACCCAGAACTTCATCATTTCTTGCTTTTAAATTTTCTCCGACTTTGGACTTTTCGCTTCTTTTCAAGGGTGACTGCCGTTCATCATTAATACAGCAAAGTCTTTTTAATGCTGGTCCTGTTATTATTAACTATGTTGTTGCCGTCTCCATTTTCATTTATTGTATAAATAATATTTGGAATAGAATCTGATATCTGATATCTAAAAACAAATAAGAAAAAATTTTAGTCAATTACTAAGAATGGTTATAATTTTAAAAGGCTAATTTTCCACTTCTGTACGAAGATTTTAATAATATAAATTGGGATGTTCTTCATAATTATGACAATGTAAATGCAGCTATTGAAAAGTTTTATTCCATTACTACTAAAATATTAGATTTAAATGTCCCAAAAAAACGTCAAAGTAATAGCACGTATCCACCGTGGTATAACGGAATAATAATACGCAAAATTAAGCAAAAGCATAAAAAATGGAAACGATTTAAGAGAACTGGTAGCGTGCAACATAAAATAGAATTCGAACATTTAAGAGCTGAAATTAAACATGATGTTAAATGTGCTTACAAATTATACAATAAAAAATTACAAGACAATGTGAAAAACGATTCTAAGAACTTTTGGTCTTTCATTGATCAGAAACGAAATGTATCTTCTGTACCACCCGTTTTAAAATACAACGATGAAACTATTTGTGATGGCCAAAAAATTATTGAAAGTTTTGCTCATTATTTTTCATCATCTTTTAATGACAGCCTAGTGAACAACAAAATTGATTCTGATAATAGTAATTACTTATACCTCGATTTTAACACAATATCCGAAGATATGTCTGCAATACAGAAACTGAATTCGAAAATGACTGTAGGCCCAGATCAATATTCCTCTTTCATCATTAAAGACTGCATCAGTATTTGTAAAACCACTTATCATTATTTTCAATTTAATTTTAAAAACATCCACATTCCCTAGTCAATGGAAAATCTCTCGAATAACCCCTATTTTTAAAAAAGGAGATAGAAATGATTTAACTAACTACAGACCGTAGCTATTATTTCTAACTTTAGTAAAATATTTGAGATCATAATGCATTCTAAAATTTATAGCCACGTTAATAGTTTAATTTCGATAAATCACCATGGCTTCATGAAGGGGAGATCAACTCTTACAAATTTATTATGCATAACCCAATTTATCTGCGAATCTTTGGACAATATAGGTCAAGTTGATGTCGTATATATGGACTTCTCCAAAGCTTTCGACAAAATAGACCATTCCATACTTCTAAAAAAGCTTCATTCCTGTGGTTCCTCCGATTCATTAATTGTTTTATTTTCTTCCTACTTGTATGATAGGCAACAGTTTGTTGATTATGGTGGTTTTCAATCAGAAACTTTTCATCAAAAATCGGGCGTACCACAGGGATCAGTATTGGGTCCACTTCTTTTAAATTTGTATATAAATGACATATCTAATGTCATAGATGTTCCTTTTTTAATGTACGCAGATGATTTAAAACTCTTCTGTACTATATCATCTAATTCAGATTATGAAAATATACAAGAAAATTTAAACAATATTCATAACTGGTGTGTCAATAATAATCTATTATTAAATGTCAACAAATGCAATGTGATGAGCTTCCATACAAAATCCAATGCAATCAATTACGCCCTTAACAATATTATTCTACATAGACCTTATTTATTTAAAGATCTAGGCGTTGTTTTTGACCCTAAATTACTTTTTACTGACCACATAAAACAAGCAATCGGTTCCGCATATAAGAATCTGGGATTAATAATCAGAAACGCTCAATTTTTCGACGATATTTCAGTTCTAAAACTGTTATTTACATCTCTTGTGCGACCTCACTTAGAATACTGCTCGGTAATTTGGAATCCTATTTATAATAAAAATAGTGATTCTCTCGAAGGGTTCAGAGAAAATTTTTAAAATATGTATATCTTAAATGGAAGTTACCCGCCAAGAGGTATATCACAGGAATTATTGTTAAAATCGTTTAACTTGAATTACCTTCATCAAAGGCGAACTATTAATTCTGTTATTTTATTACAAAAAAATATTAATAACAACACAGACTGTCCCCTCATTTGGAACAACATTTCGCTTCGAGTACCGAGATTATCAGCCCAACATACCAGTACATTCTATGTCAAAACTCCTCGATCAAATATTCTAATTAAATCGCCTATAAATAATATGCAACAATGTTACCATCTGATTGAATTGTATGTTGATATTTTTCATGACAGTATAAAAAACATAAAAAAAACTCTATAACCTATCTTACTTAATTTATATACTTATTTTATTTTTAATATTTTTCTTTTCTCCTTACCCTAGAATTGGACAGCAGTCTGTTGGGTATTGAACACATAATATTTATGATAGTGTAGTATAATGTGTTCTACTGAGATTTGTGTACTACAATCAGTGCATATTTTGGCATTTGTTCTTTAAAAAATGTTACTTGTTTCCTTCTGGTTGAATTTTCGGGTTCTTGCCAGGGGTGTATTTTTTCTTGTGTTTTTTAATTTGTTTGATTCAACATTGCTCCATCGTATGCAACAGTATCTGCTTTTTGATTGCCTGATATTTCAATATGCGGTGGAATCCAAATGAAATTTACACGAATGTTGGTTGTGGTGAGATGGGTTAAGAGATCTTGGATGTTTAGGAGATTATTAGGAGGATTGAAGGTTCCTAAGAGAATCTGTGCATATGGTGTAGTTTTTCTTGGTGTTCTTTTCTATGTGTTGTAAACTAAAGTAAATACTAAGTAATTCTGCTGTGTATATACTGATATCACCTGATAGGTGGTATATACAATATTTCATTTTCAGTAATGAAGGCTGCTTCTATTTTATTTTCTATTTTAGATGCATCCATATATATGAAATATGTGTCTGCCCTTTTTTTTGTCCTTTAATTCATTAAAATGATTTCTAATTACGCCGTGGTGGTGTTTAGTTTATCATATTTATGTAGTCCGAGGTTAACATTAGGTATTTCGATAATTCATGGAGGAGATTGCGATATTTTGTTATGTTGTATTTTTAGCAGATGTGTATAGGTGTTTGATAGGGGAGTGTAATGTAGTATTGTCAGAATTTGAGGGGTTCATGATATATTTATATGTAGAATGGCTTTCTATTGGGCTAGTTTTCAGTATTCCAGTTATAATTCTTAGGCGGTATGCTGTATGGTGTCCAGTATGCCGAAGGTACGTTTTTTATCTCCCGCTACCCTTGGTAAAGGAGGTATAGGGATCGTGCTAAAAATCACATATCGAGATTTTTGTAAATGACCACGTTTTAAGATCCCTAGAATCCAATTTTAACATTTTTACGATGATGTCTGTATGTGTGTATATATGTATGTATGTGTGTGTGTGTGTGTGTGTGTATGTGTATAGATATTGTTGTCGCTCTAACTCAAATACAATCACTCAGAAAATTCTGAAACCTTGTATTTCTACACTATTCTAATATGGAAAGAAAGCATTAGTTTTGATGTAAATTGGATAACCGGAAATGGCACTTTACCTGAAGCTCATGATGATTTTTCTTCAAAAAATACCATTAAATGCCGTTTTTTCGCATTTTATGTCATTATGAAAATGGAAGATTATTGAATTTTCTACAGGAATACATTAATACGTTTTCTATATATTTTACAGATCAATTTAAAAATATTTTTTTTTATAAATCCGGAAGCCTAAAATAAACACAATTCCTTTGTTACACAGTTCATATTTCAAATGAATGTAACTGACAAGTAAATATATGTATTTAAATTAATAAAAATTAAATAACGGGAGGTTTTGTGTTGGCCACATCAAATTTTTTCTTTTTGCCGTCGCATACAGGGTGTCTCAATAAGCTTGCTCACTATTGGTAACTTTTTTATTTGAAGATGTACGAGGTTGGTTAAATGAGCAAAATTGTGCCATTTTATATTAGAAAATTGGTCTTGTAGACAAAATAAAAATTGTGTCAGCGGTTCTCAAAATTTGGGACAAAATATATATTTTTTAAATGGAACCATATATTTTTTATTATCTTATTGGAAAGAGTATTTTTTTCTCTTTCCAATAAGGTAATGTTGTTTATGTACAATTTTCTCAAATAAACGAGTTATTTACGGTTAAAAATTTAAATTTTGTAAACTATTTTATTAGTTTTTTAGTCAAGTAAGCCATGGAAACAATTGATTCTTTGCTTGTTTGAAGTTTAATAATATCTCCCATAAAGTTCTCTATGTTTAATAATGTTTAATAACTTTACAAATAAAGAAAAATTAGATATGATATTGCTATATGGAAAGTTACATCTAGACACCAGTTACGTAGAACGGTCGGCTCTCTTTCCAAAAGAGTTTAAATGTGTGAAAGAAATAATGGCTTTCAATTTGAATATTTTCTTTGTTTTATTATTACTGTAAAATAATTTAATAAAATAATAATTTTATAAAAGACAATTGTTTCCATAGTTTACTTGACCTAAACTAATAAAAGATAATTTTTATTTTTAAATGTAAATAACTCGTTTATTTGAAAAAATTGTACATAAACAGCATTACCTTATTGAAAAGAGAAAAAAAATACTCTTTCCAATAAGATAATAAAAAATATATAGTTCCATTTAAAAAATATATATTCTGTCCCAAAATTTGGGAACCGCTGACACAATTTTTATTTTGTCTAGATGACCAATTTTCTAATATAAAATGGCACAATTTTGCTAATTTAACCAACCTCGTATCTCTTCAAATAAAAAAGTTACCAATAGTGAGCAAGCTTATTGAGACACCCTGTATATCATTGCTCCGTAATCTAGTTTGCTTCTTATTAATGATATATATATATATATATATATATATATATATATATATATATATATATATATATATATATATATATATATACATACTGCAAGTCAGGTCCCCAGTTGTGATGTGCTAATATTTTTAGAATGTTTAATTAATTCGTTATGTGCAAGTAGTTTTTTTTATCGAGTATTATTCCTAATGTTTTTTTTTTTTTCATTTACATTGTCAACGTTTTTGTCATATAAGGATATTGTGGGGTTTGTTTGTTCTTTTCTGTGCTTGGTAAAATGTACGACCGGAATCCTATATTTTGTTACTATTCTTGGATTTTATCAATTGCTTTCTGGACCTGGCTTTGTACTGCTTTGACATTTTTGTTTTTATGAAATATAAGGTCATCGGCAAATAATAGGAATTTTGATCCTTGTGGAATTCCGTATGTTTGTTTGCTTTTGTCTGATAGGTATTGTTTACTCGTATTTTGAAAGATCAGTTTTCTAGGATTTTTTTTTTTATAAAATGTAATATGTAGCCTGCGATGTTGTAGTATCAAAGGCTTTTTCGAGATCAAATAATATTGCAATTAAGTGTTGCTTATGGTTAAATGTTTGTAAAATTTCTGCCGTGAGTATTATCAAGTTATCTATCGTTGAACTCCTATTTCTGAAGCCGTTTTGTGTATGTGTGAGGTTATTTTTTTCTAGGTGTCAATTTAATCTTTTAGATATCATCTTCTCTATAATTTTACATAAGCAATTCGTTAGTGATATAGGCGGTGGCTTGGTAGGGGAAGGTGTGCGATTTCCAAATGAAATTATAATTTTTCAGAAGGTATTCTTTTATTTCATTGGGGAATTGTTCAATTTGTTGTGCAGGGATATTATCTCGTCCCGAGCGTGTGTTTTGTTTCATTTCATCTAAAGCTATATTTAATTCCCAGATGCTAAATTCTTTGTTTATTGGATTTATTGTATTCGTTCAAATTTCTAATCCTTGTTCTTCAATGTTGATTTTTCCTCTAAAAATATGTTATCGCAAAAGTTGTCACTTGAAATTTGTTCATAACGTTTTCCTATCTACTTGGCGATCACCTTAGAATTTGTAATCGAATTACTGTTTATTATCATGTTGTTAATTTCTCTAGACGTATCGCTTCTTTTGATTTTTTTCATGTTGTTCCATATTACTTTTGTGGGCGTGTCTTTATTTATAGTTGATACAAATCTTTGCCATGATAATCTTTTGCTGCTTTTGATTATTTTTTAGCTGTGGGCTCTGGTTCTTTGCAGTTATAGGCGGTTTTCTACGCTTTTGTGTCTTTTTAGTTTATATAATGCCCTTTTCCGATTTTTTTATAGCTTCTGCGCATTCTGTATTCCACAATGGGACTTTCTTTTACCCAATGGTCTTTGATTTATAGCATATCGTCGCGTTCATGGAGGAGATTGCGATATTTTGTTATGTTGTATTTTTAGCAGATGTGTATAGGTGTTTGATAGGGGAGTGTAATGTAGTATTGTCAGAATTTGAGGGGTTCATGATATATTTATATGTAGAATGGCTTTCTATTGGGCTAGTTTTCAGTATTCCAGTTATAATTCTTAGGCGGTATGCTGTATGGTGTCCAGTATGCCGAAGGTACGTTTTTTATCTCCCGCTACCCTTGGTAAAGGAGGTATAGGGATCGTGCTAAAAATCACATATCGAGATTTTTGTAAATGACCACGTTTTAAGATCCCTAGAATCCAATTTTAACATTTTTACGATGATGTCTGTATGTGTGTATATATGTTTTATAGCTTCTGCGCATTCTGTATTCCACAATGGGACTTTCTTTTACCCAATGGTCTTTGATTTATAGCATATCGTCGCGTTCAAGGCAAAACGACACAAGCGCCATTTACATAATAAGCCAGGAGACACAAATAACTGTCTGCGCTTTTATACAAATATATTTTTAATGTCTTAACTGCATTAAAAGTAAGCAGATTTTTTAAAACACTTACTTTGACATCAATAACTCGGGCCATTTCACTCTGCATTCACCCATAAGAAACTACGTAGAAATGGAGCATATGCCATTTTAAGCCTGCGTAATAAAATTGTGATTGTCGCTTGCGCAACTTCAAAGTGAAATATCTACTTAAATAAATTTTTCGTACTTATGCCACTGTGTTTAATAGATGGAGGTTACGCCAATCTATCGAAAGGTACCAAAATCGCAAATTACGATTTTTTGGCGCTTAGGCCGTTTTGCCTTGAACGCGACGATATGATTGTTTCAGCGGCATTTTAATTGAAAAATAGCCATCGCTGAATAAAATTGGTATTGTTTCCCATATCATTTCTGTTGATTTCTGGGATCTGCAAATGTTAAATACAGGGTACTTGTATTGCCGGTTCGAGTTGAGATATATATATATATATATATATATATATATATATATATATATATATATATATATATATATATGTGAGCCATCGTTTAGTAAATTGAGTTTGTCTAGAAGTGTTTTTTCGATAAATTTCCCTCTTGAGTTATTGTGTTGTAAGCCCCATACAATATTGTGTGCGTTGAAATTTCCTAGAATGAGTCATGGTAGGGGTAATTGGTTTGTGAGGTTTTCGATTTTAATTGTTGGTTATAATTTTATTTGGTGGGATATATACCGGGTGTAAATTTTAAAACCGGTCATAGGGCTATAACATAGAAAATCTCATGAAGAAAAATTACAAATTATTAAATAGTTATAATTGTTCCCTTGTAGTTTTCAGTTTTTCTCGTTTCTTATAACTTATTTCTTATTAAATGTAGATTATCTCTAAATTGTAAATACCTATTACAACAAATAATAGTTGTTTCTTTATTTTGTGTTATTTTATATTAGTTCATAAATTAATAACTTTAATCTTCAATTGTCCCCTATCATGTTAGTAAAAAATCGGATGTGGCCAGCACATAACCTCCCGGCAATTTCATGTTTAAAATAGCAATGAGCTTTAAGTAAAGTTTCACTTCCGATTGATCGTTTGTAAACAAAATCTACTTTGTTGTTCCAATAAATAGAAAAGTTTGTAATATGAAATTTTGGATTATATTTTATTATGTTTTTCCTGAAAAAACTGTTAGAGCTTCAAATTAAGTACTACATCCGGTTTATCATATATAGTCAAAATCTAATATGTTGTTTCAAATTATATAAGAGTATTAAATACCAACTTTGCGAATTTTGGATCATTAACATATTTTAAGGAAAAATCGTTACACACACATTATTGTCAAGATCATCACCAACTTCCTTATGCTCTAAAACGCAATCTGTGTAAATTCTTCACCGTACATGATCCATTTCGTAAATGTGTAGTTGCAAGCTATTATTTGACACTTTGAAATCACGTCCTGATTGAGAGCTGTTTGACATATAATGCTGCAAACATCAAACTTACATCAAATTTTCCTGTATATCTAATATTTATATATGATGGAAAATATATCATTTTTACATTTAAAGTACTAAATTCTTCATAACACGGTTTCATTATTAATTTTAATGAAAATTGCTTTGTGACAGTGACATTTGTTTAAATATGGCAAATTTGTTATTAAAGTATTGTTTTTGTTTGACGCAGAGGCAAAGTGATGTACAAAAATAAATTATTTTATAATATAATATAAAGTTATTTCAAGTTATGTACTAAATGCTATTATCGTAGAATTGAAGATTGTGCCATTATATTCAATTTGTATTGGTAAAAGTTGCTAAAAAATTATATTCAATGAATTTTTTACAAGAAAAACTGTTAAAAGCTTGTATAAATCATACTTCCGGTTATCCGATATACACTAAAAACTAATGAGCTCTTCCCACATTAGTATAGAATGGATATACAAAATTTCAAATTTTTCTGATGGATAGTATTTGAGTAATCGTGTCCACGAGATCCACACACACACACACACACACACATACATACACACACACAGACACACACACAGACACACACACATACATACCTACAGACATCATTGTAAAAATGTTAAAATCGGATTCTGGGGACATCAAAACGTGCTTATTCACTAAAATCTCTATATCCGATTTTTAGCACGATCCCTATACCTCCCTTACCTAGGGTAGCGGGAGGTAAAAATGACAATGTTTTGTCAGTTTCATGGCTAATGATATTTTTTCTTAACTTCACAAATTTTTATATTTATTTTCTGGCTATATATGAAACAGAAATGTAATGTGTTTGGCATGTTATGGCCCTATGACCCGTTTTAAAGTTTACACCGTATATATATATATATATATATATATATATATATATATATATATATATGATATAAATAAACTCTGGTGAAACAAGATAGTGTTGTGAGTAAAGAAAGTGAAGTGAGAAGTGTCTAGAAGCTCTAAATTAGAGTAAAAAGTGTATACAGTGGCGAGACAGTAGCCAAGGACACACAGCGGTAAGCAAGCGTAGAGTAGTGGCGGAGAAGCTAGAGCGTGCATAACAAGATAAAAATTTAGTCAGGCCCGTTGTGCAAATATGTCATCGGATAGAGAAGATTACACGTCGGATGACAGTAAAAGAAAGAGAGAGAGTATAGATGGCCAAGATATAACAAAAAGAAGTAAAAAGACTATGAGAACACCGGACAAAAGTAACAAAGAAGGAAGTGATAAAATAGAACTAAGAGATTTAATGAAAATTATATTACAAATAAAGAATGATACAAAAGAGATAAAACAGGATCAGAAAGAATATCAAGAAGAACTACTACGAATGAAACAGATAAATGAACAGCTGAAGGAAGAAAACATAGAGATCAAAAAAGAATTGAACGACATGAAAGAGAGAATCGAGAGATTAGAGAAAGAAAAAATCAAAAATAATTTCGTGATTGTAGGGCTAAGAACAGACTCAATCAGCAGAAAAGACATAAAAAACACCGTGTAAGACTTCATACGCAAGAAAATTGGAGTTAATGTACAAGTGAAGGAAGCACTAAAGATAGGAGAGAAGACATGTAAGGTACAAATGGAAAATTTTCAAGATAAACAAAAAGTAATGGCGAATAAAAAGCACCTACGAACCTTAAAGGACGAAATTTTCATAAACAACGAACTAACAAGAAACGAGCGCGAAATACAAGAGGAAATAAAAATGTTAGCGGAGAAGAATAAAAAGGCAGGAGACATATTGAAGATAGGCTATCAGAAAATATCGATAAATGAAAAGGAATGGAAATGGGACAAAACAGAAAAGAAGCTGATAGAGGTCAAAGAAGAAGGAGGTACTGCGTCAAAAAACTACAAAACGAGGAAAATTGCAACAAAAAGGAAAGACGTCGCAAGCAAAGGAAAAGGATACGATAAGGATCAACAAAACACATATAATGAAGTATGGGAAGGGCAAAATAAAAAATAGAGTAAATAAACCAAGGAAAATAATAAAATTTGGAACATGGAATGTAAAAAGTTTAACAGGGAAAGAATATGAATTAACAGAAGAACTGGTAAAAATGAATATGGATTACGTGGATATAACAGAAACAAAGAGGAAAGGCAAAGGAATCACAAAGACACAAAATGGATATTGGATGTACTGGGTAGGACTATCGGAAAAAGAAAACGCCAAGGCAGGGGTGGTAATTTTAATTAAAGATGATAAGATGAAATATGTTTCGAAAGAAAGCCTATTGAACGAAATACTACTATCAATAAATGTTAAAAAAGGAGACGAAAACGAAGAATACACGCTAATTGTGGGCTATGGACCAAACGAGGACGCAAGAAAAGAAGAAAAAGATAACTTCTTTAAAGAACTACAAGAAATAGTAGACAGAAGTGAAAAGAGAGTAATAATAATGGGAGACCTTAACGGGAGGGTAGGAAATAAGAATGATGGAATAGAGTGGTGCTTAGGAAGGAATGGAGAGAATGTGATGAATACAAACGGAGAAAGAATAATAGAGTTTTGCCTAGAGAATGAGTTTAAAATCGGACATACACACTTCAAGCACAAAGAAATACATAAAATAACTAGACAAGTTATAAGCAGAAATGAAAAATCGATTATAGATTATTTCCTAATTAACATAGACATAAAGTAAAAAGAGAACCAGAGATTGGAAGCGACCATTTCCTTGTAACAATGATACTAAATCAAGAAGTAATCACAAAGAACGAAACCAAAAGAAATATAGTAAATAAGAAAATAAAATGCCATGAACTTAGAAGACAAGAGATAGAAGAAAAATTTCGAAAGAACGTCAACGAAGAGTTTAAGAAAAAAGCAAAAGTAAAAAAGGAGGAAACATAGAAAAGAAATGGAAGAACTTCAAAAAGACAATACTAGAGGCAGCAGAAAAAAAGCTGCGGCACGACTAGAATAGTGAACAGAAACACAAAAAAAAGAACAAGTGGAATAAATATCTACAAACGAAAGAACCTATTGACTATGAAAAATATAAAGAACAAAGGAAAAAAGTAAAAAGAGTAATAAAGGAAGAAAAAGAAAAAGCATGGAGAGAATTTGGTGAAAAAATGAAAAACGCATACAATGAAAACCAGAAATTATTTTTTGGAACACTTAAAAATATAAGACAAAAGAAGACAGCAACAATTATGAACATTAAAGATAAGGAAGGAAAGACGATAGCAGAAGAAGACAGAATAATGGACAGATGGAGACAGTATTTCATAGAACTACTAGAGGGAAATGATACTAAAGATGAAGAACAACAAGAAAGCCATCGCACACGAACAAAGGAAACAGAAATAACACAAGAAGAAGAAATAAGCTTGAAAGAAATAATAGAAGCAATAAGAAACACCAAAAGAAGAAAAGCTCCCGAACATGACAAAATAACAGCAGACATGCTGAAAGCATTACCCGAATCAGCACTACAGGAACTTAAAGACATAATGAATGAAGCGCTAAAAGGAATAACACCAACAGAATGGCAAATAGGTATCATAACACCAATATTTAAAAAAGGAGATAGCACAGAGTGCCAGAACTATAGAGGAATTACAGTGGCCAAAATATATGCAAGAATCCTGGAGAGTAGACTAAGAACAGAGCTGGAAGAATCGTTAGAGGAAACTCAATTTGGTTTTAGACCAAATAGAGGAGTAAATGATGCGATAGGTAATAAAAGAAGGGAGAAACGTACATGTGTGCTTCATTGATCTAGAGAAAGCGTTTGATAGAATCAATAGAGAAGACATATGGAAAACGCTAAGAAAAAGGGGAATATCAAATACGTTAATAACAGGAATTCAGAGCCTATATTCAAACACTAAGAGCTATGTAAGAGTGAAACAAGAGACCTCCAATACATTTGAAACTACAGCCGGAGTAAGGCAAGGATGCATTTTGAGCCCGCTGCTGTTTACGCTAATTCTTGACGAAGGAATAAAAGAGACAAAGAAAGAAGTAAAGAAATACTACATAGGAAATTGGAATTTGAGAAGAGTGGAAATAGCAGAATTATGCTATGCAGATGACATGGTCATCATAGCAGAAGATGAAAAAACCTTAATAAGGAATATAGAAATATATGATAAAGCGCTACAAAAATTAAACATGAAGATCAATAAAGAAAAAACGAAAACCATGATACTAGGAAGAAATGAACAACACCACACGATACAACTAAAAAATGAAAATCTACAGCAAGTCCAAAAATTTAAATACCTGGGGGCAATGATCTCAGAAGATGGAAGATTTGATGAAGAAATAAAAGAAAGAAGAACAGGAGGCAAAATATTCAATAGCATCAAACACAGCTTCTTAGGAAAGAAAGAAATACCGAAAGAGACCAGAGTACAAATATTTAAGAAAGTAGTGACGCCTATACTCATACACGGAGCTGAAACATGGACATTAACGCAAAGACAAAAAGAAAAAATTACGGCTATCGAAATGAGATTCTTGAGAAAAATAGAGGGGAAAACAAGACTGGACAGAATTTCAATAGCATCAAACACAGCTTCTTAGGAAAGAAAGAAATACCGAAAGAGACCAGAGTACAAATATTTAAGAAAGTAGTGACGCCTATACTCATACACGGAGCTGAAACATGGACATTAACGCAAAGATAAAAAGAAAAAATTACGGCTATCGAAATGAGATTTTTGAGAAAAATAGAGGGGAAAACAAGACTGGACAGAATTGAAAACACAACCTACTGACAAAACTTAAAAGTAAAAGCAATAGAAGATAAGATAGCAGAAGGACAGATGAGATGGTATGGGCATGTAGAAAGGATGGGAGAGGAGAAAATAGTTAAAAAAGTGTTTGAAGCAAAAATTCGAAGAAAGAAACCACGAGGACGACCAAGAAGAACGTGGCTGGAAGAAGTAAAGGAGGCAGCGCAAAGAAGAGGTCTAACTTGGGAAGAAACGAAGACAGCAACACAAGATAGAGCAGAGTGGAAAGAAATATGGAGAAGACCAACGAACCAGAACTCAACCCCCTGCCCCGCAAGCCGGGGGAACGCCTTACACCCGTGAGGGTAGAAAGGTGCAGGATTAAGTAAGTAAGTAATTTTTCTCTTTTTAATATGCACCAATTATTAGTAAATTTATATAGAAACTTTTGGCGTCTAAAAACCTGTTTCTCTATGTTATGGCCCTATGACCCGTTTTAAAATTTACACCCTATATATATATATATATATATATATATATATATATATATATATATATATACAGGGTGTTCATTTTAAAT
>CALPBS010000027.1:0-39078 GCA_943142095.1 Ophonus ardosiacus
ACGATTTCTGATGAAAAAACTATTTTTCACATTTTGTCTCCGATTTGCTTCAAAATGTGTTTTCTACACGAAAAACGTGTATTTAGAGTGTTTTACAGCATTTTGTTTAAGGGCTCACTGGGTTGAAAAGGGCACCACGGAATCCCTTCAAAAGGTTGTATACACTAAAATACAGTATAATCTGTCAATATTCTGCCATAAGTCAGCATATTCCATTCACACATATGAAAAAACACGTGTCCAAAGATTTTACTCAAAAATGCTTTTTACACCGCAAAACGACGATTTCTGATGAAAAAACTATTTTTCACATTTTGTCTCCGAATTTGCTTCAAAATGTGTTATCTACACGAAAAACGTGTATTTAGAGTGTTTTACAGCATTTTGTTTAAGGGCTCACTGGGTTGAAAAGGGCACCACGGAATCCCTTCAAAAGCTTGTATACACTAAAATACAGTATAATCTGTCATATTCTGCCATAAGTCAGCATATTCCATTCACACATATGAAAAAACACGTGTCCAAAGATTTTACTCAAAAATGCTTTTTACACCGCAAAACGACGATTTCTGATGAAAAAACTATTTTTCACATTTTGTCTCCGAATTGCTTCAAATGTGTTTTCTACCACGAAAAACGTGTATTTAGAGTGTTTTACAGCATTAGTTTAAGGGCTCACTGGGTTGAAAAGGGCACCACGGAATCCCTTCAAAAGCTTGTATACACTAAAATACAGTATAATATGTCATATTCTGCCATAAGTCAGCATATTCCATTCACACATAAGAAAATACACGTGTCCAAAGGATTTTACTCAAAAATGCTTTTTACACCGCAAAACGACGATTTATGATGAAAAAACTATTTTTCACATTTTGTCTCCGAATTGCTTCAAAATGTGTTTTCTACACGAAAAACGTGTATTTAGAGTGTTTTACAGCATTTTGTTTAAGGTCTCACTGGGTTGAAAAGGGCACCACGGAATCCCTTTAAAAGCTTGTATACACTAAATATACAGTATAATCTGTCATATTCTGCCATAATGTCAGCATATTCCATTCACACATAAGAAAAAACACGTGTCCAAAGATTTTACTCAAAAATGCTTTTTACACCGCAAAACGACGATTTCTGATGAAAAAACTATTTTTCACATTTTGTCTCCAAATTGCTTCAAAATGTGTTTTCTACACGAAAAAACGAGTATTTAGAGTGTTTTACAGCATTTTGTTTAAGGGCTCACTGGGTTGAAAAGGGCACCACGGAATCCCCTTCAAAAGCTTGTATACACTAAAATATAGTATAATCTGTCATATTCTGCCATAAGTCAGCATATTCCATTCACACATATGAAAAAACACGTGTCCAAAGATTTTACTCAAAAATGCTTTTTACACCGCAAAACGACGATTTCTGATGAAAAAACTATTTTTCACATTTTGTCTCCGAATTGCTTCAAAATGTGTTTTCTACACGAAAAACGTGTATTTAGAGTGTTTTTACAGCATTTTGTTTAAGGGCTCACTGGGTTGAAAAGGGCACCACGGAATCCCTTCAAAAGCTTGTATACACTAAAATACAGTATAATCTGTCATATTCTGCCATAAGTCAGCATATTCCATTCACACATATGAAAAAACACGTGTCCAAAGATTTTACTCAAAAATGCTTTTTACACCGCAAAAACGACGATTTCTGATGAAAAAACTATTTTTCACATTTTGTCTCCGAATTGCTTCAAAATGTGTTTTCTACACGAAAAACGTGTATTTAGAGTGTTTTACAGCATTTTGTTTAAGGGCTCACTGGGTTGAAAAGGGCACCACGGAATCCCTTCAAAAGCTTGTATACACTAAAATACAGTATAATCTGTCATAGTCTGCCATAAGTCAGCATATTCCATTCACACATAAGAAAAAACACGTGTCCAAAGATTTTACTCAAAATGCTTTTTACACCGCAAAACAACGATTTCTGATGAAAAAACTATTTTTCACTTTTTGTCTCCGAATTGCTTCAAAATGTGTTTTCTACACGAAAAAACGTGTATTTAGAGTGTTTTACAGCATTTTGGTTTAAGGGCTCACTGGGTTGAAAAGGGCACCACGGGAATCCCTTCAAAAGCTTGTATACACTAAAATACAGTATAAATCTGTCATATTCTGCCATAAGTCAGCATATTCCATTCACACATATGAAAAAACACGTGTCCAAAGATTTTACTCAAAAAATGCTTTTTACACCGCAAAACGACGATTTCTAATGAAAAAACTATTTTTCACATTTTGTCTCCGAATTGCTTCAATATGTGTTTTCTACACGAAAAACGTGTATTTAGAGTGTTTTACAGCATTTTGTTTAAGGGCTCACTGGGTTGAAAAAGGGCACCACGGAATCCCTTCAAAAGCTTGTATACACTAAAATACAGTATAATCTGTCATATTCTGCCATAAGTCAGCATATTCCATTCACACATATGAAAAAACACGTGTCCAAAGAGTTTTACTCAAAAATGCTTTTTACACCGCAAAAACGACGATTTCTGATGAAAAAACTATTTTTCACATTTGTCTCCGAATTGCTTCAAAATGTGTTTTTCTACACGAAAAACGTGTATTTAGAGTGTTTTACAGCATTTTGTTTAAGGGCTCACTGGGTTGAAAAGGGCACCACGGAATCACTTCAAAAGCATGTATACACTAAAATACAGTATAATCTGTCATATTCTGCCATAAGTCAGCATATTCCATTCACACATATGAAAAAACACGTGTCCCAAAGATTTTACTCACAAAAATGCTTTTTACACCGCAAAACGACGATTTCTGATGAAAAAACTATTTTTTCACATTTTGTCTCCGAATTGCTTCAAAATGTGTTTTCTACACGACAAACGTGTATTAGAGTGTTTTACAGCATTTTGTTTAAGGGCTCACTGGGTTGAAAAGGGCACCACGGAATCCTTCAAAAGCTTGTATACACTAAAATACAGTATAATCTGTCATATTCTGCCATAAGTCAGCATATTCCATTCACACATATGAAAAAACACGTGTCCAAAAATTTTACTCAAAAATGCTTTTTACACCGCAAAAACGACGATTTCTGATGAAAAAACTATTTTTCACATTTTGTCTCCGAATTGCTTCAAAATGTGTTTTCTACACGAAAAACGTGTATTTAGAGTGTTTTAACAGCATTTTGTTTAAGGGCTCACTGGGTTGAAAAGGGCACCACGGAATCACTTCAAAAGCATGTATACACTAAAATACAGTATAATCTGTCATATTCTGCCATAAGTCAGCATAGTCCATTCACAACATAAGAAAAAACACGTGTCCAAAGATTTTACTCAAAAATGCTTTTTACACCGCAAAACGACGATTTCTGATGAAAAAACTATTTTTTCACATTTTGTCTCCGAATTGCTTCAAAATGTGTTTTCTACACGAAAAACGTGTATTTAGAGTGTTTTTACAGCATTTTGTTTAAGGGCTCACTGGGTTGAAAAGGGCACCACGGAATCCCTTCAAAAGCTTGTATACACTAAAATACAGTATAATTCTGTCATATTCTGCCATAAGTCAGCATATTCCATTCACACATAAGAAAAAACACGTGTCCAAAGATTTTACTCAAAAAATGCTTTTTACACCGCAAAACGACGATTTCTGATGAAAAAACTATTTTTCACATTTTGTCTCCGAATTGCTTCAAAATGTGTTTTCTACACGAAAAACGTGTATTTAGAGTGTTTTACAGCATTTTGTTTAAGGGCTCACTGGGTTGAAAAGGGCACCACGGAATCCCTTCAAAAGCTTGTATACACTAAAATACAGTATAATCTTGTCCATATTCTGCCATAAGTCAGCATATTCCATTCACACATATGAAAAAACACGTGTCCAAAGATTTTACTCAAAAATGCTTTTTACACCGCAAAACGACGATTTCTGATGAAAAAAACTATTTTTCACATTTTGTCTCCGAATTGCTTCAAAAATGTGTTTTCTACACGAAAAACGTGTATTTAGAGTGTTTTACAGCATTTAGTTTAAGTGCTCACTGGGTTGAAAAGGGGCACCACGGAATCCCTTCAAAAGCTTGTATACACTAAAATACAGTATAATCTGTCATATTCTGCCATAAGTCAGGCATATTCCATTCACACATAAGAAAAAACACGTGTCCAAAGATTTTACTCAAAAATGCTTTTTACACCGCAAAACGACGATTTCTGATAAAAAAACTATTTTTCACATTTTGTCTCCGAATTGCTACAAAATGTGTTTTCTACACGAAAAACGTGTATTTAGAGTGTTTTACAGCATTTTGTTTAAGGGCTCACTGGGTTGAAAAGGGCACCACGGAATCCCTTCAAAAGCTTGTATACACTAAAATACAGTATAATCTGTCATATTCTGCCATAAGTCAGCATATTCCATTCACACATGAAAAAACACGTGTCCAAAGATTTTACTCAAAAATGCTTTTTACACCGCAAAACGACGATTTCTGATGAAAAAACTATTTTTCACATTTTGTCTCCGAATTGCTTCAAAATGTGTTTTCTACACGAAAAACGTGTATTTAGAATGTTTTACAGCATTTTGTTTAAGGGCTCACTGGGTTGAAAAGGGGCACCACGGAATCCTCTTCAAAAGCTTGTATACACTAAAATACAGTATAATCTGTCATATTTCTGCCATAAAGTCAGCATATTCCATTCACACATATGAAAAAACAACGTGTCCAAAGATTTTACTCAAAAATGCTTTTTACACCGCAAAACGACGATTTCTGATGAAAAAACTATTTTTCACATTTTGTCTCCGAATTGCTTCAAAATGTGTTTTCTACACGAAAAACGTGTATTTAGAGTGTTTTACAGCATTTGTGTTTAGGGGCTCACTGGGTTGAAAAGGGCACCACGGAATCCCTTCAAAAGCTTGTACACACTAAAATACAGTATAATCTGTCATATTCTGCCATAAGTCAGCATATTCCATTCACACATATGAAAAAACACGTGTCCAAAGATTTTACTCAAAAATGCTTTTTACACCGCAAAACGACGATTTCTGATGAAAAAACTATTTTTCACATTTTGTCTCCGAATTGCTTCAAAATGTGTTTTCTACACGAAAAACGTGTATTTAGAGTGTTTTACAGCATTTTGTTTAAGGGCTCACTGGGTTGAAAAGGGCACCACGGAATCCCTTCAAAAGCTTGTATACACTAAAATACAGTATAATCTGTCATATTCTGCCATAAGTCAGCATATTCATTTCACACATATGAAAAAACACGTGTCCAAAGATTTTACTCAAAAATGCTTTTTTACACCGCAAAACGGACGATTTCTGATGAAAAAACTATTTTTCACATTTTGTCTCCGAATTGCTTCAAAATGTGTTTTCTACACGAAAAACGTGTATTTAGAGAGTTTTACAGCATTTTGTTTAAGGGCTCACTGGGTTGAAAAGGGCACAACGGAATCCCTTCAAAGCTTGTACACACTAAAATACAGTATAATCTGTCATATTCTGCCATAAGTCAGCATATTCCATTCACACATATGAAAAAACACGTGTCCAAAGATTTTACTCAAAAATGCTTTTTACACCGCAAAACGACGATTTCTGATGAAAAAACTATTTTTCAAATTTTGTCTCCGAATTGCTTCAAAATGTGTTTTATACACGAAAAACGTGTATTTAGAGTGTTTTACAGCATTTTGTTTAAGGGCTCACTGGGTTGAAAAGGGCACCACGGAATCCCTTCAAAAGCTTGTATACACTAAAATACAGTATAATCTGTCATATTCTGCCATAAGTCAGCATATTCCATTCACACATAAGAAAAAACACGTGTCCAAAGATTTTGCTCAAAAATGCTTTTTACACCGCAAAACGACGATTTCTGATGAAAAAACTATTTTTCACATTTTGTCTCCGATTTGCTTCAAAATGTGTTTTCTACACGAAAAACGTGTATTTAGAGTGTTTTACAGCATTTTGTTTAAGGGCTCACTGGTTGAAAAGGGCACCACGGAATCCCTTCAAAAGCTTGTATACACTAAAATACAGTATAATCTGTTCATATTCTGCCATAAGTCAGCATATTCCATTCACACATATGAAAAAACACGTGTCTCAAAGATTTTACTCAAAAATGCTTTTTACACCGCAAAACGACGATTTCTGATGAAAAAACTATTTTTCACATTTTGTCTCCGAATTGCTTCAAAATGTGTTTTCTACACGAAAAACGTGTATTTAGAGTGTTTTACAGCATTTTGTTTAAGGGCTCACTGGGGTTGAAAAGGGCACCACGGAATCCCTTCAAAAGGTTGTATACAACTAAAATACAGTATAATCCTGTCATATTCTGCCATAAGTCAGCATATTCCATTCACACATATGAAAAAACACGTGTCCAAAGATTTTACTCAAAAATGCTTTTACACCGCAAAACGACGATTTCTGATGAAAAAACTATTTTCACATTTTGTCTCCGAATTGCTTCTAAATGTGTTTTCTACACGAAAAACGTGTATTTAGAGTGTTTTACAGCATTTTGTTTAAGGGCTCACTGGGTTGAAAAGGGCACCACGGAATCCCTTCAAAAGCTTGTATACACTAAAATACAGTATAATCTGTCATATTCTGCCATAAGTCAGCATATTCCATTCACACATATGAAAAAACACGTGTCCAAAGATTTTACTCAAAAATGCTTTTTACACACCGCAAAACGACGATTTCTGATGAAAAAACTATTTTTCACATTTTGTCTCCGAATTGCTTCAAAATGTGTTTTCTACACGAAAAACGTGTATTTAGAGTGTTTTACAGCATTTTGTTTAAGGGCTCACTGGGTTGAAAAGGGCACCACGGAATCCCTTCAAAAGCTTGTATACACTAAAATACAGTATAATCTGTCATATTCTGCCATAAGTCAGCATATTCCATTCACACATAAGAAAAAACACGTGTCCAAAGATTTTACTCAAAAATGCTTTTTACACCGCAAAACGACGATTTCTGATAAAAAAACTATTTTTCACATTTTGTCTCCGAATTGCTACAAAATGTGTTTTCTACACGAAAAACGTGTATTTAGAGTGTTTTACAGCATTTTGTTTAAGGGCTCACTGGGTTGAAAAGGGCACCACGGAATCCCTTCAAAAGCTTGTATACACTAAAATACAGTATAATCTGTCATATTCTGCCATAAGTCAGCATATTCCATTCACACATAAGAAAAAACACGTGTCCAAAGATTTTGCTCAAAAATGCTTTTTACACCGCAAAACGACGATTTCTGATGAAAAAACTATTTTTCACATTTTGTCTCCGAATTGCTTCAAAATGTGTTTTCTACACGAAAAACGTGTATTTAGAGTGTTTTACAGCATTTTGTTTAAGGGCTCACTGGGTTGAAAAGGACACCACGGAATCCCTTCAAAAGCTTGTATACACTAAAATACAGTATAATCTGTCATATTCTGCCATAAGTCAGCATATTCCATTCACACATATGAAAAAACACGTGTCCAAAGATTTTACTCAAAAATGCTTTTTACACCGCAAAACGACGATTTCTGATGAAAAAACTATTTTTCACATTTTGTCTCCGAATTGCTTCAAAATGTGTTTTCTACATGAAAAACGTGTATTTAGAGTGTTTTACAGCATTTTGTTTAAGGGCTCACTGGGTTGAACAGGGCACCACGGAATCCCTTCAAAAGCTTGTACACACTAAAATACAGTATAATCTGTCATATTCTGCCATAAGTCAGCATATTCCATTCACACATATGAAAAAACACGTGTCCAAAGATTTTACTCAAAAATGCTTTTTACACCGCAAAACGACGATTTCTGATGAAAAAACTATTTTTCACATTTTGTCTCCGAATTGCTTCAAAATGTGTTTTCTACACGAAAAACGTGTATTTAGAGTGTTTTACAGCATTTTGTTTAAGGGCTCCCTGGGTTGAAAAGGGCACCACGGAATCCCTTCAAAAGCTTGTATACACTAAAATACAGTATAATCTGTCATATTCTGCCATAAGTCAGCATATTCCATTCACACATATGAAAAAACACGTGTCCAAAGATATTACTCAAAAATGCTTTTTACACCGCAAAACGACGATTTCTGATGAAAAAACTATTTTTCACATTTTGTCTCCGAATTGCTTCAAAATGTGTTTTCTACACGAAAAACGTGTATTTAGAGTGTGTGGTGATATAGCAACCAAAAATTGTTTCTCGTATTGTGACAGTTTTTTTGTTTTTTGAGATTTTTTGATAAGTTGACACATGCGTCATTGTATTGTATGAAAAATATAAAGAAATAAAGCAGTTGTTGTTCAAGAATATCTAAGTGAATATTTTATTGAAATAACAAGCTATTTCGGCAATGTCCGTATCAATTAAATGTACAGATATCATAAGTCAGTTTGACGGAGATGGGGATTTTTCAGAATGGGTTCGGAAATTAGAAATGGTTGCAAAACTTCAAAATATCACATCTTTAGAAGCATTCCTACCTTTATTTTTATCAAGAGGCGCATTTGCTGTTTATGAGAGTCTATCAGAATCTGTGAAAAAAGATTATAAGAAACTAACTAAAGCGCTACGGGAGGCTTTTTCAATAAATCAATTTAGGGCGTATGAAGAATTTATATCAAGACGATTACTCCCCGGAGAAGCTGTGGATGTTTATGTGTCAGATCTAAGAAGACTAGCAAGCCTTGTAGATTCTAAAATTAATGAGAATTGGGTTAAATGTGCGTTGGTGAATGGATTGCCGATAGAAATACAGCGTCAGTTGAAGGCTGCTTGTAGTTTAGAAAAGATGAGTTTAGTTGAAGTAGTTGAGAGGGCAAGAATGTTAACAAACGTTGTTGATTTAGAAACGAGTGTTGTGGCAAAGTTGGGAGATAAGCGAGTATCTAGAGAAGACCACCAAAGATTTAGAAAATGTTTTATTTGTGGAAAAGATGGACATATTGCTCGAAACTGTTCGATGAAAAGAAATACTGAGCAGACCAAAGAAATTATCTGTTACTCATGTGGAGAACCGGGCCACATTGCACCTGCTTGCAGTAAGACACCAAAAAAACTGCTAAGGAAAACTGCTTCTTGTTGTGCGGGTGGTTTTCTGTCTTCGTCAGCGCAACTACCTACTCTTATTATAAATGTATTTAATATTCGTGTTAAGGCCCTATTGGATACTGGATGTTCACGAACCATACTTTCCCCTGCAGTCGCAAAAAGGGGACAATTAGTATCTAATGACCAAAAAGTGATTATGATGAATGGTGAGGAAGTAATTTGCAATGCTTCTTGCTGTATAAGAGTAATTGTACAAGATACTGAATTAAGTTTAGATTGTTTAGTTGCGGAAGTGTTACCTGCATATCAAATGTTGCTAGGTATGGATGCAGTAGCGATGATGGGAGGCGTTACTATTGATAGCAGTGGTAAGGTTTTGTTTGGAAAGAAAAATAAGATAGAAACCGTAGTAGCAGCAGCAAATGTAACGGATGTTCAGATTCAAGACGATGATTTTTCGGCTTTATTTTCCAATGGAAAATGGACAGTAGAATGGAAGTGGAAAGCGGGAGTCGTCGAGCCTATATTAGAAAATAGCGTGGCCCAGTACCAAATTTCTAAGGAATCTCAAACTGCCTTTGACAATGAAGTGGAAGAGTGGATCAAAAGTGGATGGTTACGACCTTATCACGGTAAATATGATGGTTTAATTCCTTTACTTGCCGTAGTTCAATGTAATAAAAACAAAGTGAGGCCAGTAATGGACTACCGTGAATTAAATCAGTACGTGTCTAGTCATACTGGCACAAGTGATATTTGTGGAGAAAAACTTAGAAAATGGCGCCGTATGGGAACAAATATTAAAATGGTTGACCTCCGTAAAGCATATTTGCAGTTGCACGTGGCTCATAATCTGTGGAAATATCAAGTGGTAAAATTTAAAGGGAAAACATACTGTTTAACTCGTCTAGGTTTTGGTTTAAACGTAGCCCCAAAGATAATGACAGCTATCGTCAACAAAGTGTTGTCTATGGATGAAGAAGTAAGAGCAGGTACAGATTCATATATTGATGACATTATTGTTAATGAAAAAATTGTGTCTTGCGAACGCGTTTTAAAACTTTTGAATACCTATGGGCTGCAGAATAAACCAGAAGAACCTATAGATGGTGCAAGAATTTTAGGGCTCCGTGTTTTTAAAGAAAACAAGGAACTATTCTGGTGTAGAGATAATGTGGTACAGAAGGTGACGGACGGAATGACAAAAAGAGAAGTATTTTCTTTATGCGGACAGTTAGTGGGTCACTTCCCAATAGCAAAATGGTTACGACCCGCTTGTAGCTTCATTAAGAGGAGTATGACAGATCAACGATGGGACGAAAAAGCATGTCAAAAAGCTACAACGATGCTTTCAGAAGTTACGAAAGAGGTGGCAGTGCGAGATCCAGTAAAAGGCAAATGGGCAGTAACAACTGGAAAAAAGGGAATAGTTTGGTGCGATGCGAGTAGTCTAGCAGTAGGAGTATGCATAGAAATTGATGGAGAAATCGTAGAAGATGCATCTTGGCTAAGGAAGCCAAGTGATTCGCAACATATTAATTTAGCAGAGCTAAACTCAGTTTTAAAAGGAATTAATTTGGCAATAAAATGGGATTTAACTGAACTAACTGTAATGACTGATTCTGCAACAGTATTTAGCTGGGTCACTTCGATTTTAACAAAAGATCGGCGAATAAGAACTCATGGTATTGGAGAAGCATTGGTACACAGACGATTGACTTTATTATCTGATTTGATGAAAGAATGTAATTTGTCAATCAAGGTGGAATTAGTACGGTCTGAACAGAATAAAGCAGACAAACTGACAAGAGTTCCAAAAAGATGGTTGACCGCATCTGATCAGATTGGTGCCTTAGCTTGTTCTTCTTCAGCAAGAGAAAAAATTGATAAAATAAGAAAAGTACATCAGTGGAACCATTTTGGCGTAAATCGAACACTCTATGTTGTGAGACGTTGTTATGCACCTGAAAAATTTACTCAAGAGGATGTTGAAGAAGTTGTTAAGAGATGTAAAGAATGTCTATCTATTGATCCTGCACCTATTCATTGGGAAACTGGAGAACTGGGACTAAAGACACCATGGTCACGAATAGCCTGTGACGTTACGCATTTTAAAGGAAATAAATATTTAACCATTGTTGATTGCGGACCAAGCAGATTTGCTATTTGGCGGTTAATTAAAAATGAAAGTTGTGAACAAGTAACTAAAGTGTTGTCTGAAGTATTTATGGAACGAGGGCCACCTGTAGAATTATTGATGGACAACGGACGAACGTTTCGTTCTAATCAGCTTAAGCAATTATGCGATAAATGGAGTATAAAGATGATATTCCGGTGCGCCAACCGACCCAACGGAAATGGCATTGTAGAAAGAAATCATCGAACAATCAAAAGAATGGCGGCACGAACAGGTGGGACTATTCCAGAAATGGTATTTTGGTATAATTGTACACCTAAAGAAGCAATGAATGAAGAAACAACTCCGAGCGCAGGAGTGTACACATACACATGGAGATGTCCAGGAGAAGTTAGTAAAGATGAGTCTCAAAGAAGCGGCAACAAATTCAAGATAGGTGAAACTGTATTCGTGAGGCCTCAAGGAGCTAGATGCACTACAAGATGGCGCACGGGTACAGTAACAGGCAACGAAACACCGGTGAGTGTGGACATTAATGGTATTCCTCATCATATAGCCGATATTACACAGGATACAAAGTGATGATGAAGACATCACGGGGGCGTGTGGTGATATAGCAACCAAAAATTGTTTCTCGTATTGTGACAGTTTTTTTGTTTTTTGAGATTTTTTGATAAGTTGACACATGCGTCATTGTATTGTATGAAAAATATAAAGAAATAAAGCAGTTGTTGTTCAAGAATATCTAAGTGAATATTTTATTGAAATAACAGAGTGTTTTACAGCATTTTGTTAAAGGGCTCACTGGGTTGAAAAGGGCACCACGGAATCCCTTCAAAAGCTTGTATACACTAAAATACAGTATAATCTGTCATATTCTGCCATAAGTCAGCATATTCCATTCACACATATGAAAAAACACGTGTCCAAAGATTTTACTCAAAAATGCTTTTTACACCGCAAAACGACGATTTCTGATGAAAAAACTATTTTTCACATTTTGTCTCCGAATTGCTTCAAAATGTGTTTTCTACACGAAAAACGTGTATTTGGAGTGTTTTACAGCATTTTGTTTAAGGGCTCACTGGGTTGAAAAGGGCACCACGGAATCCCTTCAAAAGCTTGTATACACTAAAATACAGTATAATCTGTCATATTCTGCCATAAGTCAGCATATTCCATTCACACATAAGAAAAAACACGTGTCCAAAGATTTTGCTCAAAAATGCTTTTTACCCCGCAAAACGACGATTTCTGATGAAAAAACTATTTTTCACATTTTGTCTCCGAATTGCTTCAAAATGTGTTTTCTACACGAAAAACGTGTATTTAGAGTGTTTTACAGCATTTTGTTTAAGGGCTCACTGGGTTGAAAAGGGCACCACGGAATCCCTTCAAAAGCTTGTATACACTAAAATACAGTATAATCTGTCATATTCTGCCATAAGTCAGCATATTCCATTCACACATATGAAAAAACACGTGTCCAAAGATTTTACTCAAAAATGCTTTTTACACCGCAAAACGACGATTTCTGATGAAAAAACTATTTTTCACATTTTGTCTCCGAATTGCTTCAAAATGTGTTTTCTACACGAAAAACGTGTATTTAGAGTGTTTTACAGCATTTTGTTTAAGGGCTCACTGGGTTGAAAAGGGCACCACGGAATCACTTCAAAAGCATGTATACACTAAAATACAGTATAATCTGTCATATTCTGCCATAAGTCAGCATATTCCATTCACACAAGAAAAAACACGTGTCCAAAGATTTTACTCAAAAATGCTTTTTACACCGCAAAACGACGATTTCTGATGAAAAAACTATTTTTCACATTTTGTCTCCGAATTGCTTCAAAATGTGTTTTCTACACGAAAATCGTGTATTTAGAGTGTTTTACAGCATTTTGTTTAAGGGCTCACTGGGTTGAAAAGGGCACCACGGAATCCCTTCAAAAGCTTGTATACACTAAAATACAGTATAATCTGTCATATTCTGCCATAAGTCAGCATATTCCATTCACACATATGAAAAAACACGTGTCCAAAGATTTTACTCAAAAATGCTTTTTACACCGCAAAACGACGATTTCTGATGAAAAAACTATTTTTCACATTTTGTCTCCGAATTGCTTCAAAATGTGTTTTCTACACGAAAAACGTGTATTTAGAGTGTTTTACAGCATTTTGTTTAAGGGCTCACTGGGTTGAAAAGGGCACCACGGAATCCCTTCAAAAGCTTGTATACACTAAAATACAGTATAATCTGTCATATTCTGCCATAAGTCAGCATATTCCATTCACACATATGAAAAAACACGTGTCCAAAGATTTTACTCAAAAATGCTTTTTACACCGCAAAACGACGATTTCTGATGAAAAAACTATTTTTCACATTTTGTCTCCGAATTGCTTCAATATGTGTTTTCTACACGAAAAACGTGTATTTAGAGTGTTTTACAGCATTTTGTTTAAGGGCTCACTGGGTTGAAAAGGGCACCACGGAATCCCTTCAAAAGCTTGTATACACTAAAATACAGTATAATCTGTCATATTCTGCCATAAGTCAGCATATTCCATTCACACATATGAAAAAACACGTGTCCAAAGATTTTACTCAAAAATGCTTTTTACACTGCAAAACGACGATTTCTGATGAAAAAACTATTTTTCACATTTTGTCTCCGAATTGCTTCAAAATGTGTTTTCTACACGACAAACGTGTATTTAGAGTGTTTTACAGCATTTTGTTTAAGGGCTCACTGGGTTGAAAAGGGCACCACGGAATCCCTTCAAAAGCTTGTATACACTAAAATACAGTATAATCTGTCATATTCTGCCATAAGTCAGCATATTCCATTCACACATATGAAAAAACACGTGTCCAAAAATTTTACTCAAAAATGCTTTTTACACCGCAAAACGACGATTTCTGATGAAAAAACTATTTTTCACAATTTGTCTCCGAATTGCTTCAAAATGTGTTTTCTACACGAAAAACGTGTATTTAGAGTGTTTTACAGCATTTTGTTTAAGGGCTCACTGGGTTGAAAAGGGCACCACGGAATCACTTCAAAAGCATGTATACACTAAAATACAGTATAATCTGTCATATTCTGCCATAAGTCAGCATATTCCATTCACACATAAGAAAAAACACGTGTCCAAAGTTTTTACTCAAAAATGCTTTTTACACCGCAAAACGACGATTTCTGATGAAAAAACTATTTTTCACATTTTGTCTCCGAATTGCTTCAAAATGTGTTTTCTACACGAAAAACGTGTATTTAGAGTGTTTTACAGCATTTTGTTTAAGGGCTCACTGGGTTGAAAAGGGCACCACGGAATCCCTTCAAAAGCTTGTATACACTAAAATACAGTATAATCTGTCATATTCTGCCATAAGTCAGCATATTCCATTCACACATAAGAAAAAACACGTGTCCAAAGATTTTACTCAAAAATGCTTTTTACACCGCAAAACGACGATTTCTGATGAAAAAACTATTTTTCACATTTTGTCTCCGAATTGCTTCAAAATGTGTTTTCTACACGAAAATCGTGTATTTAGAGTGTTTTACAGCATTTTGTTTAAGGGCTCAATGGGTTGAAAAGGGCACCACGGAATCCCTTCAAAAGCTTGTATACACTAAAATACAGTATAATCTGTCATATTCTGCCATAAGTCAGCATATTCCATTCACACATATGAAAAAACACGTGTCCAAAGATTTTACTCAAAAATGCTTTTTACACCGCAAAACGACGATTTCTGATGAAAAAACTATTTTTCACATTTTGTCTCCGAATTGCTTCAAAATGTGTTTTCTACACGAAAAACGTGTATTTAGAGTGTTTTACAGCATTTTGTTTAAGGGCTCACTGGGTTGACAAGGGCACCACGGAATCCCTTCAAAAGCTTGTATACACTAAAATACAGTATAATCTGTCATATTCTGCCATAAGTCAGCATATTCCATTCACACATATGAAAAAACACGTGTCCAAAGATTTTACTCAAAAATGCTTTTTACACCGCAAAACGACGATTTCTGATGAAAAAACTATTTTTCACATTTTGTCTCCCAATTGCTTCAAAATGTGTTTTCTACACGAAAAACGTGTATTTAGAGTGTTTTACAGCATTTTGTTTAAGGGCTCCCTGGGTTGAAAAGGGCACCACGGAATCCCTTCAAAAGCTTGTATACACTAAAATACAGTAATCTGTCATATTCTGCCATAAGTCAGCATATTCCATTCACACATATGAAAAAACACGTGTCCAAAGATTTTACTCAAAAATGCTTTTTACACCGCAAAACGACGATTTCTGATGAAAAAACTATTTTTCACATTTTGTCTCCGAATTGCTTCAAAATGTGTTTTCTACACGAAAAACGTGTATTTAGAGTGTTTTACAGCATTTTGTTAAAGGGCTCACTGGGTTGAAAAGGGCACCACGGAATCCCTTCAAAAGCTTGTATACACTAAAATACAGTATAATCTGTCATATTCTGCCATAAGTCAGCATATTCCATTCACACATATGAAAAAAACACGTGTCCAAAGATTTTACTCAAAATGCTTTTTACACCGCAAAACGACGATTTCTGATGAAAAAACTATTTTTCACATTTTGTCTCCGAATTGCTTCAAAATGTGTTTTCTACACGAAAAACGTGTATATAGAGTGTTTTTACAGCATTTTGTTTAAGGGCTCACTGGGTTGAAAAGGGCACCACGGAATCCCTTCAAAAGCTTGTATACACTAAAATACAGTATAATCTGTCATATTCTGCCATAAGTCAGCATATTCCATTCACACATAAGAAAAAACACGTGTCCAAAGATTTTGCTCAAAAATGCTTTTTACACCGCAAAACGACGATTTCTGATGAAAAAACTATTTTTCACATTTTGTCTCCGAATTGCTTCAAAATGTGTTTTCTACACGAAAAACGTGTATTTAGAGTGTTTTACAGCATTTTGTTTAAGGGCTCACTGGGTTGAAAAGGGCACCACGGAATCCCTTCAAAAGCTTGTATACACTAAAATACAGTATAATCTGTCATATTCTGCCATAAGTCAGCATATTCCATTCACACATATGAAAAAACACGTGTCCAAAGATTTTACTCAAAAATGCTTTTTACACCGCAAAACGACGATTTCTGATGAAAAAACTATTTTTCACATTTTGTCTCCGAATTGCTTCAAAATGTGTTTTCTACACGAAAAACGTGTATTTAGAGTGTTTTACAGCATTTTGTTTAAGGGCTCACTGGGTTGAAAAGGGCACCACGGAATCACTTCAAAAGCATGTATACACTAAAATACAGTATAATCTGTCATATTCTGCCATAAGTCAGCATATTCCATTCACACTTAAGAAAAAACACGTGTCCAAAGATTTTACTCAAAAATGCTTTTTACACCGCAAAACGACGATTTCTGATGAAAAAACTATTTTTCACATTTTGTCTCCGAATTGCTTCAAAATGTGTTTTCTACACGAAAATCGTGTATTTAGAGTGTTTTACAGCATTTTGTTTAAGGGCTCAATGGGTTGAAAAGGGCACCACGGAATCCCTTCAAAAGCTTGTATACACTAAAATACAGTATAATCTGTCATATTCTGCCATAAGTCAGCATATTCCATTCACACATATGAAAAAACACGTGTCCAAAGATTTTACTCAAAAATGCTTTTTACACCGCAAAACGACGATTTCTGATGAAAAAACTATTTTTCACATTTTGTCTCCGAATTGCTTCAAAATGTGTTTTCTACACGAAAAACGTGTATTTAGAGTGTTTTACAGCATTTTATTTAAGGGCTCACTGGGTTGAAAAGGGCACCACGGAATCCCTTCAAAAGCTTGTATACACTAAAATACAGTATAATCTGTCATATTCTGCCATAAGTCAGCATATTCCATTCACACATATTGAAAAAACACGTGTCCAAAGATTTTACTCAAAAATGCTTTTTACACCGCAAAACGACGATTTCTGATGAAAAAACTATTTTTCACATTTTGTCTCCGAATTGCTTCAAAATGTGTTTTCTACACGAAAAACGTGTATTTAGAGTGTTTTACAGCATTTTGTTAAAGGGCTCACTGGGTTGAAAAGGGCACCACGGAATCCCTTCAAAAGCTTGTATACACTAAAATACAGTATAATCTGTCATATTCTGCCATAAGTCAGCATATTCCATTCACACATATGAAAAAACACGTGTCCAAAGATTTTACTCAAAAATGCTTTTTACACCGCAAAACGACGATTTCTGATGAAAAAACTATTTTTCACATTTTGTCTCCGAATTGCTTCAAAATGTGTTTTCTACACGAAAAACGTGTATATAGAGTGTTTTACAGCATTTTGTTTAAGGGCTCACTGGGTTGAAAAGGGCACCACGGAATCCCTTCAAAAGCTTGTATACACTAAAATACAGTATAATCTGTCATATTCTGCCATAAGTCAGCATATTCCATTCACACATAAGAAAAAACACGTGTCCAAAGATTTTGCTCAAAAATGCTTTTTACACCGCAAAACGACGATTTCTGATGAAAAAACTATTTTTCACATTTTGTCTCCGAATTGCTTCAAAATGTGTTTTCTACACGAAAAACGTGTATTTAGAGTGTTTTACAGCATTTTGTTTAAGGGCTCACTGGGTTGAAAAGGGCACCACGGAATCCCTTCAAAAGCTTGTATACACTAAAATACAGTATAATCTGTCATATTCTGCCATAAGTCAGCATATTCCATTCACACATATGAAAAAAACACGTGTCCAAAGATTTTACTCAAAAATGCTTTTTACACCGCAAAACGACGATTTCTGATGAAAAAACTATTTTTCACATTTTGTCTCCGAATTGCTTCAAAATGTGTTTTCTACACGAAAAACGTGTATTTAGAGTGTTTTACAGCATTTTGTTTAAGGGCTCACTGGGTTGAAAAGGGCACCACGGAATCACTTCAAAAGCATGTATACACTAAAATACAGTATAATCTGTCATATTCTGCCATAAGTCAGCATATTCCATTCACACATAAGAAAAAACACGTGTCCAAAGATTTTACTCAAAAATGCTTTTTACACCGCAAAACGACGATTTCTGATGAAAAAACTATTTTTCACATTTTGTCTCCGAATTGCTTCAAAATGTGTTTTCTACACGAAAAACGTGTATTTAGAGTGTTTTACAGCATTTTGTTTAAGGGCTCACTGGGTTGAAAAGGGCACCACGGAATCCCTTCAAAAGCTTGTATACACTAAAATACAGTATAATCTGTCATATTCTGCCATAAGTCAGCATATTCCATTCACACATAAGAAAAAACACGTGTCCAAAGATTTTACTCAAAAATGCTTTTTACACCGCAAAACGACGATTTCTGATGAAAAAACTATTTTTCACATTTTGTCTCCGAATTGCTTCAAAATGTGTTTTCTACACGAAAATCGTGTATTTAGAGTGTTTTACAGCATTTTGTTTAAGGGCTCAATGGGTTGAAAAGGGCACCACGGAATCCCTTCAAAAGCTTGTATACACTAAAATACAGTATAATCTGTCATATTCTGCCATAAGTCAGCATATTCCATTCACACATATGAAAAAAACACGTGTCCAAAGATTTTACTCAAAAATGCTTTTTACACCGCAAAACGACGATTTCTGATGAAAAAACTATTTTTCACATTTTGTCTCCGAATTGCTTCAAAATGTGTTTTCTACACGAAAAACGTGTATTTAGAGTGTTTTACAGCATTTTATTTAAGGGCTCACTGGGTTGAAAAGGGCACCACGGAATCCCTTCAAAAGCTTGTATACACTAAAATACAGTATAATCTGTCATATTCTGCCATAAGTCAGCATATTCCATTCACACATATGAAAAAACACGTGTCCAAAGATTTTACTCAAAAATGCTTTTTACACCGCAAAACGACGATTTCTGATGAAAAAACTATTTTTCACATTTTGTCTCCGAATTGCTTCAAAATGTGTTTTCTACACGAAAAACGTGTATTTAGAGTGTTTTACAGCATTTTGTTTAAGGGCTCCCTGGGTTGAAAAGGGCACCACGGAATCCCTTCAAAAGCTTGTATACACTAAAATACAGTATAATCTGTCATATTCTGCCATAAGTCAGCATATTCCATTCACACATATGAAAAAACACGTGTCCAAAGATATTACTCAAAAATGCTTTTTACACCGCAAAACGACGATTTCTGATGAAAAAACTATTTTTCACATTTTGTCTCCGAATTGCTTCAAAATGTGTTTTCTACACGAAAAACGTGTATTTAGAGTGTTTTACAGGATTTTGTTAAAGGGCTCACTGGGTTGAAAAGGGCACCACGGAATCCCTTCAAAAGCTTGTATACACTAAAATACAGTATAATCTGTCATATTCTGCCATAAGTCAGCATATTCCATTCACACATAAGAAAAAAACACGTGTCCCAAAGATTTTGCTCAAAAATGCTTTTTACACCGCAAAACGACGATTTCTGATGAAAAAACTATTTTTCACATTTTGTCTCCGAATTGCTTCAAAATGTGTTTTCTACACGAAAAACGTGTATTTAGAGTGTTTTACAGCATTTTGTTTAAGGGCTCACTGGGTTGAAAAGGGCACCACGGAATCCCTTCAAAAGCTTGTATACACTAAAATACAGTATAATCTGTCATATTCTGCCATAAGTCAGCATATTCCATTCACACATAAGAAAAAACACGTGTCCAAAGATTTTGCTCAAAAATGCTTTTTACACCGCAAAACGACGATTTCTGATGAAAAAACTATTTTTCACATTTTGTCTCCGAATTGCTTCAAAATGTGTTTTCTACACGAAAAACGTGTATTTAGAGTGTTTTACAGCATTTTGTTTAAGGGCTCACTGGGTTGAAAAGGGCACCACGGAATCCCTTCAAAAGCTTGTATACACTAAAATACAGTATAATCTGTCATATTCTGCCATAAGTCAGCATATTCCATTCACACATATGAAAAAACACGTGTCCAAAGATTTTACTCAAAAATGCTTTTTACACCGCAAAACGACGATTTCTGATGAAAAAACTATTTTTCACATTTTGTCTCCGAATTGCTTCAAAATGTGTTTTCTACACGAAAAACGTGTATTTAGAGTGTTTTACAGCATTTTGTTTAAGGGCTCACTGGGTTGAAAAGGGCACCACGGAATCACTTCAAAAGCATGTATACACTAAAATACAGTATAATCTGTCATATTCTGCCATAAGTCAGCATATTCCATTCACACATAAGAAAAAACACGTGTCCAAAGATTTTACTCAAAAATGCTTTTTACACCGCAAAACGACGATTTCTGATGAAAAAAACTATTTTTCACATTTTGTCTCCGAATTGCTTCAAAATGTGTTTTCTACACGAAAAACGTGTATTTAGAGTGTTTTACAGCATTTTGTTTAAGGGCTCACTGGGTTGAAAAGGGCACCACGGAATCCCTTCAAAAGCTTGTATACACTAAAATACAGTATAATCTGTATTCTGCCATAAGTCAGCATATTCCATTCACACATAAGAAAAAACACGTGTCCAAAGATTTTACTCAAAAATGCTTTTTTACACCGCAAAACGACGATTTCTGATGAAAAAACTATTTTTCACATTTTGTCTCCGAATTGCTTCAAAATGTGTTTTCTACACGAAAATCGTGTATTTAGAGTGTTTTACAGCATTTTGTTTAAGGGCTCAATGGGTTGAAAAGGGCACCACGGAATCCCTTCAAAAGCTTGTATACACTAAAATACAGTATAATCTGTCATATTCTGCCATAAGTCAGCATATTCCATTCACACATATGAAAAAAACACGTGTCCAAAGATTTTACTCAAAAATGCTTTTTACACCGCAAAACGACGATTTCTGATGAAAAAACTATTTTTCACATTTTGTCTCCGAATTGCTTCAAAATGTGTTTTCTACACGAAAAACGTGTATTTAGAGTGTTTTACAGCATTTTGTTTAAGGGCTCACTGGGTTGAAAAGGGCACCACGGAATCCCTTCAAAAGCTTGTATACACTAAAATACAGTATAATCTGTCATATTCTGCCATAAGTCAGCATATTCCATTCACACATATGAAAAAACACGTGTCCAAAGATTTTACTCAAAAATGCTTTTTACACCGCAAAACGACGATTTCTGATGAAAAAACTATTTTTCACATTTTGTCTCCGAATTGCTTCAAAATGTGTTTTCTACACGAAAAAACGTGTATTTAGAGTGTTTTACAGCATTTTGTTTAAGGGCTCCCTGGGTGGAAAAGGGCACCACGGAATCCCTTCAAAAGCTTGTATACACTAAAATACAGTATAATCTGTCATATTCTGCCATAAGTCAGCATATTCCATTCACACATATGAAAAAAACACGTGTCCAAAGATTTTACTCAAAAATGCTTTTTACACCGCAAAACGACGATTTCTGATGAAAAAACTATTTTTCACATTTTGTCTCCGAATTGCTTCAAAATGTGTTTTCTACACGAAAAACGTGTATTTAGAGTGTTTTACAGCATTTTGTTAAAGGGCTCACTGGGTTGAAAAGGGCACCACGGAATCCCTTCAAAAGCTTGTATACACTAAAATACAGTATAATCTGTCATATTCTGCCATAAGTCAGCATATTCCATTCACACATATGAAAAAACACGTGTCCAAAGATTTTACTCAAAAATGCTTTTTACACCGCAAAACGACGATTTCTGATGAAAAAACTATTTTTCACATTTTGTCTCCGAATTGCTTCAAAATGTGTTTTCTACACGAAAAACGTGTATTTAGAGTGTTTTACAGCATTTTGTTTAAGGGCTCACTGGGTTGAAAAGGGCACCACGGAATCCCTTCAAAAGCTTGTATACACTAAAATACAGTATAATCTGTCATATTCTGCCATAAGTCAGCATATTCCATTCACACATAAGAAAAAACACGTGTCCAAAGATTTTGCTCAAAAATGCTTTTTACTCGCAAAACGACGATTTCTGATGAAAAAACTATTTTTCACATTTTGTCTCCGAATTGCTTCAAAATGTGTTTTCTACACGAAAAACGTGTATTTAGAGTGTTTTACAGCATTTTGTTTAAGGGCTCACTGGGTTGAAAAGGGCACCACGGAATCCCTTCAAAAGCTTGTATACACTAAAATACAGTATAATCTGTCATATTCTGCCATAAGTCAGCATATTCCATTCACACATATGAAAAAACACGTGTCCAAAGATTTTACTCAAAAATGCTTTTTACACCGCAAAACGACGATTTCTGATGAAAAAACTATTTTTCACATTTTGTCTCCGAATTGATTCAAAATGTGTTTTCTACACGAAAAACGTGTATTTAGAGTGTTTTACAGCATTTTGTTTAAGGGCTCACTGGGTTGAAAAGGGCACCACGGAATCCCTTCAAAAGCTTGTATACACTAAAATACAGTATAATCTGTCATATTCTGCCATAAGTCAGCATATTCCATTCACACATAAGAAAAAACACGTGTCCAAAGATTTTACTCAAAAATGCTTTTTACACCGCAAAACGACGATTTCTGATGAAAAAACTATTTTTCACATTTTGTCTCCGAATTGCTTCAAAATGTGTTTTCTACACGAAAATCGTGTATTTAGAGTGTTTTACAGCATTTTGTTTAAGGGCTCAATGGGTTGAAAAGGGCACCACGGAATCCCTTCAAAAGCTTGTATACACTAAAATACAGTATAATCTGTCATATTCTGCCATAAGTCAGCATATTCCATTCACACATATGAAAAAACACGTGTCCAAAGATTTTACTCAAAAATGCTTTTTACACCGCAAAACGACGATTTCTGATGAAAAAACTATTTTTCACATTTTGTCTCCGAATTGCTTCAAAATGTGTTTTCTACACGAAAAACGTGTATTTAGAGTGTTTTACAGCATTTTGTTTAAGGGCTCACTGGGTTGAAAAGGGCACCACGGAATCCCTTCAAAAGCTTGTATACACTAAAATACAGTATAATCTGTCATATTCTGCCATAAGTCAGCATATTCCATTCACACATATGAAAAAACACGTGTCCAAAGATTTTACTCAAAAATGCTTTTTACACCGCAAAACGACGATTTCTGATGAAAAAACTATTTTTCACATTTTGTCTCCGAATTGCTTCAAAATGTGTTTTCTACACGAAAAACGTGTATTTAGAGTGTTTTACAGCATTTTGTTTAAGGGCTCCCTGGGTTGAAAAGAACACCACGGAATCCCTTCAAAAGCTTGTATACACTAAAATACAGTATAATCTGTCATATTCTGCCATAAGTCAGCATATTCCATTCACACATATGAAAAAACACGTGTCCAAAGATATTACTCAAAAATGCTTTTTACACCGCAAAACGACGATTTCTGATGAAAAAACTATTTTTCACATTTTGTCTCCGAATTGCTTCAAAATGTGTTTTCTACACGAAAAACGTGTATTTAGAGTGTTTTACAGCATTTTGTTAAAGGGCTCACTGGGTTGAAAAGGGCACCACGGAATCCCTTCAAAAGCTTGTATACACTAAAATACAGTATAATCTGTCATATTCTGCCATAAGTCAGCATATTCCATTCACACATATGAAAAAACACGTGTCCAAAGATTTTACTCAAAAATGCTTTTTACACCGCAAAACGACGATTTCTGATGAAAAAACTATTTTTCACATTTTGTCTCCAAATTGCTTCAAAATGTGTTTTCTACACGAAAAACGAGTATTTAGAGTGTTTTACAGCATTTTGTTTAAGGGCTCACTGGGTTGAAAAGGGCACCACGGAATCCCTTCAAAAGCTTGTATACACTAAAATACAGTATAATCTGTCATATTCTGCCATAAGTCAGCATATTCCATTCACACATATGAAAAAACACGTGTCCAAAGATTTTACTCAAAAATGCTTTTTACGCCGCAAAACGACGATTTCTGATGAAAAAACTATTTTTCACATTTTGTCTCCGAATTGCTTCAAAATGTGTTTTCTACACGAAAAACGTGTATTTAGAGTGTTTTACAGCATTTTGTTTAAGGGCTCACTGGGTTGAAAAGGGCACCACGGAATCCCTTCAAAAGCTTGTATACACTAAAATACAGTATAATCTGTCATATTCTGCCATAAGTCAGCATATTCCATTCACACATATGAAAAAACACGTGTCCAAAGATTTTACTCAATAATGCTTTTTACACCGCAAAACGACGATTTCTGATGAAAAAACTATTTTTCACATTTTGTCTCCGAATTGCTTCAAAATGTGTTTTCTACACGAAAAACGTGTATTTAGAGTGTTTTACAGCATTTTGTTTAGGGGCTCAATGGGTTGAAAAGGGCACCACGGAATCCCTTCAAAAGCTTGTATACACTAAAATACAGTATAATCTGTCATATTCTGCCATAAGTCAGCATATTCCATTCACACATATGAAAAAACACGTGTCCAAAGATTTTACTCAAAAATGCTTTTTACACCGTAAAACGACGATTTCTGATGAAAAAACTATTTTTCACATTTTGTCTCCGAATTGCTTCAAAATGTGTTTTCTACACGAAAAACGTGTATTTAGAGTGTTTTACAGCATTTTGTTTAAGGGCTCAATGGGTTGAAAAGGGCACCACGGAGTCCCTTCAAAAGCTTGTATACACTAAAATACAGTATAATCTGTCATATTCTGCCATAAGTCAGCATATTCCATTCACACATAAGAAAAAACACGTGTCCAAAGATTTTACTCAAAAATGCTTTTTACACCGCAAAACGACGATTTCTGATGAAAAAACTATTTTTCACTTTTTGTCTCCGAATTGCTTCAAAATGTGTTTTCTACACGAAAAACGTGTATTTAGAGTGTTTTACAGCATTTTGTTTAAGGGCTCAATGGGTTGAAAAGGGCACCACGGAATCCCTTCAAAAGCTTGTATACACTAAAATACAGTATAATCTGTCATATTCTGCCATAAGTCAGCATATTCCATTCACACATAAGAAAAAACACGTGTCCAAAGATTTTACTCAAAAATGCTTTTTACACCGCAAAACGACGATTTCTGATGAAAAAACTATTTTTCACATTTTGTCTCCGAATTGCTTCAAAATGTGTTTTCTACACGAAAAACGTGTATTTAGAGTGTTTTACAGCATTTTGTTTAAGGTCTCACTGGGTTGAAAAGGGCACCACGGAATCCCTTCAAAAGCTTGTATACACTAAAATACAGTATAATCTGTCATATTCTGCCATAAGTCAGCATATTCCATTCACACATATGAAAAAACACGTGTCCAAAGATTTTACTCAAAAATGCTTTTTACACCGCAAAACGACGATTTCTGATGAAAAAACTATTTTTCACATTTTGTCTCCGAATTGCTTCAAAATGTGTTTTCTACACGAAAAACGTGTATTTAGAGTGTTTTACAGCATTTTGTTTAAGGGCTCACTGGGTTGAAAAGGGCACCACGGAATCCCTTCAAAAGCTTGTATACACTAAAATACAGTATAATCTGTCATATTCTGCCATAAGTCAGCATATTCCATTCACACATAAGAAAAAATCTGTTGTGGCCAGCACAAGACCTTCCGTCAATTCGATGTATTTTGTACAAAACCCATACTAAAAGGTCCTTGGAACAGATTCTATATAATATCATATAAAATCGAACACGAACACATACTGTTTTTTACAAATTCCATACTAAAAGTTCATTTGAAAAGGTTCTTTAAATCCAATAAAATTATAACATAAACTACACTAAGTAATGTCCTTCCATCTTCTCTTTGGCCTTTCTCTGCATGTCACTTGCGATTAACAATATGACATACCAATTTTAGATCCTATACTTTTCATATTTGGTTTTGCACTTGCAACTGACATCTGTCAATTAATTTTTTTTGAATAATTATCTCAGCTGTTTCCATAATAAATTGCAAAGCAGACTAATTTTTGAAAATTAATTTCTTTATAATGCTTTAAATTTACATCTATTTAATATGAAGGAAAATGTATAATTAAACCGTATAGAGAAGAGTATTTTCTTTAATATACATAATAACAAAACGTCAAAAAGTAATATTTAACTGCGTTTTTTTAAGAAAAACTGTTAAAAACTTCAAAAAAGGGTCCTTCCGGTGGATCGATTATAACCAAAATCTAATCAACTCTTCATATGGATGTACAGAAGAGGAATACGAAAGAATTATAATTTTTAGAATTGTAGTATTGGAGTTATCGTCGGAGAAAAATTTGTCACACACGGACACACATACACACACACACACACACGGACACACGCACACACACACACACACACACACACACACACACATACATACAGACATCATCTTAAAAATAGTAAATTTGTATTGTAGGGACCCTAAAACGTGCTTAGTCATTAAAAACTCCCCACCGAATTTTTTGACCAAAGACAATACCTTCCTTACCTAAAGGTGACGGAAGGTAAAAACACGTGTCCAAAGATTTTACTCAAAAACGCTTTTTACACCGCAAAACGACGATTTCTGATGAAAAAACTATTTTTCACATTTTGTCTCCGAATTGCTTCAAAATGTGTTTTCTACACGAAAAACGTGTATTTAGAGTGTTTTACAGCATTTTGTTTAAGGTCTCACTGGGTTGAAAAGGGCACCACGGAATCCCTTCAAAAGCTTGTATACACTAAAATACAGTATAATCTGTCATATTCTGCCATAAGTCAGCATATTCCATTCACACATAAGAAAAAACACGTGTCCAAAGATTTTACTCAAAAATGCTTTTTACACCGCAAAACGACGATTTCTGATGAAATAACTATTTTTCACATTTTGTCTCCAAATTGCTTCAAAATGTGTTTTCTACACGAAAAACGAGTATTTAGAGTGTTTTACAGCATTTTGTTTAAGGGCTCACTGGGTTGAAAAGGGCACCACGGAATCCCTTCAAAAGCTTGTATACACTAAAATACAGTATAATCTGTCATATTCTGCCATAAGTCAGCATATTCCATTCACACATATGAAAAAACACGTGTCCAAAGATTTTACTCAAAAATGCTTTTTACGCCGCAAAACGACGATTTCTGATGAAAAAACTATTTTTCACATTTTGTCTCCGAATTGCTTCAAAATGTGTTTTCTACACGAAAAACGTGTATTTAGAGTGTTTTACAGCATTTTGTTTAAGGGCTCAATGGGTTGAAAAGGGCACCACGGAATCCCTTCAAAAGCTTGTATACACTAAAATACAGTATAATCTGTCATTATCCGCCATAAGTCAGCATATTCCATTCACACATAAGAAAAAACACGTGTCCAAAGATTTTACTCAATAATGCTTTTTACACCGCAAAACGACGATTTCTGATGAAAAAACTATTTTTCACATTTTGTCTCCGAATTGCTTCAAAATGTGTTTTCTACACGAAAAACGTGTATTTAGAGTGTTTTACAGCATTTTGTTTAGGGGCTCAATGGGTTGAAAAGGGCACCACGGAATCCCTTCAAAAGCTTGTATACACTAAAATACAGTATAATCTGTCATATTCTGCCATAAGTCAGCATATTCCATTCACACATAAGAAAATACACGTGTCCAAAGATTTTACTCAAAAATGCTTTTTACACCGCAAAACGACGATTTCTGATGAAAAAACTATTTTTCACATTTTGTCTCCGAATTGCTTCAAAATGTGTTTTCTACACGAAAAACGTGTATTTAGAGTGTTTTACAGCATTTTGTTTAAGGTCTCACTGGGTTGAAAAGGGCACCACGGAATCCCTTCAAAAGCTTGTATACACTAAAATACAGTATAATCTGTCATATTCTGCCATAAGTCAGCATATTCCATTCACACATAAGAAAAAACACGTGTCCAAAGATTTTACTCAAAAATGCTTTTTACACCGCAAAACGACGATTTCTGATGAAAAAACTATTTTTCACATTTTGTCTCCAAATTGCTTCAAAATGTGTTTTCTACACGAAAAACGAGTATTTAGAGTGTTTAACAGCATTTTGTTTAAGGGCTCACTGGGTTGAAAAGGGCACCACGGAATCCCTTCAAAAGCTTGTATACACTAAAATACAGTATAATCTGTCATATTCTGCCATAAGTCAGCATATTCCATTCACACATATGAAAAAACACGTGTCCAAAGATTTTACTCAAAAATGCTTTTTACGCCGCAAAACGACGATTTCTGATGAAAAAACTATTTTTCACATTTTGTCTCCGAATTGCTTCAAAATGTGTTTTCTACACGAAAAACGTGTATTTAGAGTGTTTTACAGCATTTTGTTTAAGGGCTCAATGGGTTGAAAAGGGCACCAAGGAATCCCTTCAAAAGCTTGTATACACTAAAATACAGTATAATCTGTCATATTCCGCCATAAGTCAGCATATTCCATTCACACATAAGAAAAAACACGTGTCCAAAGATTTTACTCAATAATGCTTTTTACACCGCAAAACGACGATTTCTGATGAAAAAACTATTTTTCACATTTTGTCTCCGAATTGCTTCAAAATGTGTTTTCTACACGAAAAACGTGTATTTAGAGTGTTTTACAGCATTTTGTTTAAGGGCTCACTGGGTTGAAAAGGGCACCACGGAATCCCTTCAAAAGCTTGTATACACTAAAATACAGTATAATCTGTCATATTCTGCCATAAGTCAGCATATTCCATTCACACATATGAAAAAACACGTGTCCAAAGATTTTACTCAAAAATGCTTTTTACACCGCAAAACGACGATTTCTGATGAAAAAACTATTTTTCACATTTTGTCTCCGAATTGCTTCAAAATGTGTTTTCTACACGAAAAACGTGTATTTAGAGTGTTTTACAGCATTTTGTTTAGGGGCTCAATGGGTTGAAAAGGGCACCACGGAATCCCTTCAAAAGCTTGTATACACTAAAATACAGTATAATCTGTCATATTCTGCCATAAGTCAGCATATTCCATTCACACATAAGAAAATACACGTGTCCAAAGATTTTACTCAAAAATGCTTTTTACACCGCAAAACGACGATTTCTGATGAAAAAACTATTTTTCACATTTTGTCTCCGAATTGCTTCAAAATGTGTTTTCTACACGAAAAACGTGTATTTAGAGTGTTTTACAGCATTTTGTTTAAGGGCTCACTGGGTTGAAAAGGGCACCACGGAATCCCTTCAAAAGCTTGTATACACTAAAATACAGTATAATCTGTCATATTCTGCCATAAGTCAGCATATTCCATTCACACATATGAAAAAACACGTGTCCAAAGATTTTACTCAAAAATGCTTTTTACACCGCAAAACGACGATTTCTGATGAAAAAACTATTTTTCACATTTTGTCTCCGAATTGCTTCAAAATGTGTTTTCTACACGAAAAACGTGTATTTAGAGTGTTTTACAGCATTTTGTTTAAGGGCTCACTGGGTTGAAAAGGGCACCACGGAATCCCTTCAAAAGCTTGTATACACTAAAATACAGTATAATCTGTCATATTCTGCCATAAGTCAGCATATTCCATTCACACATATGAAAAAACACGTGTCCAAAGATTTTACTCAAAAATGCTTTTTACACCGCAAAACGACGATTTCTGATGAAAAAACTATTTTTCACATTTTGTCTCCGAATTGCTTCAAAATGTGTTTTCTACACGAAAAACGTGTATTTAGAGTGTTTTACAGCATTTTGTTTAAGGTCTCACTGGGTTGAAAAGGGCACCACGGAATCCCTTCAAAAGCTTGTATACACTAAAATACAGTATAATCTGTCATATTCTGCCATAAGTCAGCATATTCCATTCACACATATGAAAAAACACGTGTCCAAAGATTTTACTCAAAAATGCTTTTTACACCGCAAAACGACGATTTCTGATGAAAAAACTATTTTTCACATTTTGTCTCCGAATTGCTTCAAAATGTGTTTTCTACACGAAAAACGTGTATTTAGAGTGTTTTACAGCATTTTGTTTAAGGGCTCACTGGGTTGAAAAGGGCACCACGGAATCCCTTCAAAAGCTTGTATACACTAAAATACAGTATAATCTGTCATATTCTGCCATAAGTCAGCATATTCCATTCACACATATGAAAAAACACTTGTCCAAAGATTTTACTCAAAAATGCTTTTTACACCGCAAAACGACGATTTCTGATGAAAAAACTATTTTTCACATTTTGTCTCCGAATTGCTTCAAAATGTGTTTTCTACACGAAAAACGTGTATTTAGAGTGTTTTACAGCATTTTGTTTAAGGGCTCACTGGGTTGAAAAGGGCACCACGGAATCCCTTCAAAAGCTTGTATACACTAAAATACAGTATAATCTGTCATATTCTGCCATAAGTCAGCATATTCCATTCACACATATGAAAAAACACGTGTCCAAAGATTTTACTCAAAAATGCTTTTTACACCGCAAAACGACGATTTCTGATGAAAAAACTATTTTTCACATTTTGTCTCCGAATTGCTTCAAAATGTGTTTTCTACACGAAAAACGTGTATTTAGAGTGTTTTACAGCATTTTGTTTAAGGGCTCACTGGGTTGAAAAGGGCACCACGGAATCACTTCAAAAGCATGTATACACTAAAATACAGTATAATCTGTCATATTCTGCCATAAGTCAGCATATTCCATTCACACATAAGAAAAAACACGTGTCCAAAGATTTTACTCAAAAATGCTTTTTACACCGCAAAACGACGATTTCTGATGAAAAAACTATTTTTCACATTTTGTCTCCGAATTGCTTCAAAATGTGTTTTCTACACGAAAAACGTGTATTTAGAGTGTTTTACAGCATTTTGTTTAAGGGCTCACTGGGTTGAAAAGGGCACCACGGAATCCCTTCAAAAGCTTGTATACACTAAAATACAGTATAATCTGTCATATTCTGCCATAAGTCAGCATATTCCATTCACACATAAGAAAAAACACGTGTCCAAAGATTTTACTCAAAAATGCTTTTTACACCGCAAAACGACGATTTCTGATGAAAAAACTATTTTTCACATTTTGTCTCCGAATTGCTTCAAAATGTGTTTTCTACACGAAAATCGTGTATTTAGAGTGTTTTACAGCATTTTGTTTAAGGGCTCAATGGGTTGAAAAGGGCACCACGGAATCCCTTCAAAAGCTTGTATACACTAAAATACAGTATAATCTGTCATATTCTGCCATAAGTCAGCATATTCCATTCACACATATGAAAAAACACGTGTCCAAAGATTTTACTCAAAAATGCTTTTTACACCGCAAAACGACGATTTCTGATGAAAAAACTATTTTTCACATTTTGTCTCCGAATTGCTTCAAAATGTGTTTTCTACACGAAAAACGTGTATTTAGAGTGTTTTACAGCATTTTGTTTAAGGGCTCACTGGGTTGAAAAGGGCACCACGGAATCCCTTCAAAAGCTTGTATACACTAAAATACAGTATAATCTGTCATATTCTGCCATAAGTCAGCATATTCCATTCACACATATGAAAAAACACGTGTCCAAAGATTTTACTCAAAAATGCTTTTTACACCGCAAAACGACGATTTCTGATGAAAAAACTATTTTTCACATTTTGTCTCCGAATTGCTTCAAAATGTGTTTTCTACACGAAAAACGTGTATTTAGAGTGTTTTACAGCATTTTGTTTAAGGGCTCCCTGGGTTGAAAAGGGCACCACGGAATCCCTTCAAAAGCTTGTATACACTAAAATACAGTATAATCTGTCATATTCTGCCATAAGTCAGCATATTCCATTCACACATATGAAAAAACACGTGTCCAAAGATATTACTCAAAAATGCTTTTTACACCGCAAAACGACGATTTCTGATGAAAAAACTATTTTTCACATTTTGTCTCCGAATTGCTTCAAAATGTGTTTTCTACACGAAAAACGTGTATTTAGAGTGTTTTACAGCATTTTGTTAAAGGGCTCACTGGGTTGAAAAGGGCACCACGGAATCCCTTCAAAAGCTTGTATACACTAAAATACAGTATAATCAGTCATATTCTGCCATAAGTCAGCATATTCCATTCACACATAAGAAAAAACACGTGTCCAAAGATTTTGCTCAAAAATGCTTTTTACACCGCAAAAACGACGATTTCTGATGAAAAAACTATTTTTCACATTTTGTCTCCGAATTGCTTCAAAATGTGTTTTCTACACGAAAAACGTGTATTTAGAGTGTTTTACAGCATTTTGTTTAAGGGCTCACTGGGTTGAAAAGGGCACCACGGAATCCCTTCAAAAGCTTGTATACACTAAAATACAGTATAATCTGTCATATTCTGCCATAAGTCAGCATATTCCATTCACACATATGAAAAAACACGTGTCCAAAGATTTTACTCAAAAATGCTTTTTACACCGCAAAACGACGATTTCTGATGAAAAAACTATTTTTCACATTTTGTCTCCGAATTGCTTCAAAATGTGTTTTCTACACGAAAAACGTGTATTTAGAGTGTTTTACAGCATTTTGTTTAAGGGCTCACTGGGTTGAAAAGGGCACCACGGAATCCCTTCAAAAGCTTGTATACACTAAAATACAGTATAATCTGTCATATTCTGCCATAAGTCAGCATATTCCATTCACACATATGAAAAAACACGTGTCCAAAGATTTTACTCAAAAATGCTTTTTACACCGCAAAACGACGATTTCTGATGAAAAAACTATTTTTCACATTTTGTCTCCGAATTGCTTCAAAATGTGTTTTCTACACGAAAAACGTGTATTTAGAGTGTTTTACAGCATTTTGTTTAAGGGCTCACTGGGTTGAAAAGGGCACCACGGAATCCCTTCAAAAGCTTGTATACACTAAAATACAGTATAATCTGTCATATTCTGCCATAAGTCAGCATATTCCATTCACACATATGAAAAAAACACGTGTCCAAAGATTTTACTCAAAAATGCTTTTTACACCGCAAAACGACGATTTCTGATGAAAAAACTATTTTTCACATTTTGTCTCCGAATTGCTTCAAAATGTGTTTTCTACACGAAAAACGTGTATTTAGAGTGTTTTACAGCATTTTGTTTAAGGGCTCACTGGGTTGAAAAGGGCACCACGGAATCCCTTCAAAAGCTTGTATACACTAAAATACAGTATAATCTGTCATATTCTGCCATAAGTCAGCATATTCCATTCACACATATGAAAAAACACGTGTCCAAAGATTTTACTCAAAAATGCTTTTTACACCGCAAAACGACGATTTCTGATGAAAAAACTATTTTTCACATTTTGTCTCCGAATTGCTTCAATATGTGTTTTCTACACGAAAAACGTGTATTTAGAGTGTTTTACAGCATTTTGTTTAAGGGCTCACTGGGTTGAAAAGGGCACCACGGAATCCCTTCAAAAGCTTGTATACACTAAAATACAGTATAATCTGTCATATTCTGCCATAAGTCAGCATATTCCATTCACACATATGAAAAAACACGTGTCCAAAGATTTTACTCAAAAATGCTTTTTACACCGCAAAACGACGATTTCTGATGAAAAAACTATTTTTCACATTTTGTCTCCGAATTGCTTCAAAATGTGTTTTCTACACGACAAACGTGTATTTAGAGTGTTTTACAGCATTTTGTTTAAGGGCTCACTGGGTTGAAAAGGGCACCACGGAATCCCTTCAAAAGCTTGTATACACTAAAATACAGTATAATCTGTCATATTCTGCCATAAGTCAGCATATTCCATTCACACATATGAAAAAACACGTGTCCAAAAATTTTACTCAAAAATGCTTTTTACACCGCAAAACGACGATTTCTGATGAAAAAACTATTTTTCACATTTTGTCTCCGAATTGCTTCAAAATGTGTTTTCTACACGAAAAACGTGTATTTAGAGTGTTTTACAGCATTTTGTTTAAGGGCTCACTGGGTTGAAAAGGGCACCACGGAATCACTTCAAAAGCATGTATACACTAAAATACAGTATAATCTGTCATATTCTGCCATAAGTCAGCATATTCCATTCACACATAAGAAAAAACACGTGTCCAAAGATTTTACTCAAAAATGCTTTTTACACCGCAAAACGACGATTTCTGATGAAAAAACTATTTTTCACATTTTGTCTCCGAATTGCTTCAAAATGTGTTTTCTACACGAAAAACGTGTATTTAGAGTGTTTTACAGCATTTTGTTTAAGGGCTCACTGGGTTGAAAAGGGCACCACGGAATCCCTTCAAAAGCTTGTATACACTAAAATACAGTATAATCTGTCATATTCTGCCATAAGTCAGCATATTCCATTCACACATAAGAAAAAACACGTGTCCAAAGATTTTACTCAAAAATGCTTTTTACACCGCAAAACGACGATTTCTGATGAAAAAACTATTTTTCACATTTTGTCTCCGAATTGCTTCAAAATGTGTTTTCTACACGAAAATCGTGTATTTAGAGTGTTTTACAGCATTTTGTTTAAGGGCTCAATGGGTTGAAAAGGGCACCACGGAATCCCTTCAAAAGCTTGTATACACTAAAATACAGTATAATCTGTCATATTCTGCCATAAGTCAGCATATTCCATTCACACATATGAAAAAACACGTGTCCAAAGATTTTACTCAAAAATGCTTTTTCCACCGCAAAACGACGATTTCTGATGAAAAAACTATTTTTCACATTTTGTCTCCGAATTGCTTCAAAATGTGTTTTCTACACGAAAAACGTGTATTTAGAGTGTTTTACAGCATTTTGTTTAAGGGCTCACTGGGTTGACAAGGGCACCACGGAATCCCTTCAAAAGCTTGTATACACTAAAATACAGTATAATCTGTCATATTCTGCCATAAGTCAGCATATTCCATTCACACATATGAAAAAACACGTGTCCAAAGATTTTACTCAAAAATGCTTTTTACACCGCAAAACGACGATTTCTGATGAAAAAAACTATTTTTCACATTTTGTCTCCGAATTGCTTCAAAATGTGTTTTCTACACGAAAAACGTGTATTTAGAGTGTTTTACAGCATTTTGTTTAAGGGCTCCCTGGGTTGAAAAGGGCACCACGGAATCCCTTCAAAAGCTTGTATACACTAAAATACAGTATAATCTGTCATATTCTGCCATAAGTCAGCATATTCCATTCACACATATGAAAAAACACGTGTCCAAAGATTTTACTCAAAAATGCTTTTTACACCGCAAAACGACGATTTCTGATGAAAAAACTATTTTTCACATTTTGTCTCCGAATTGCTTCAAAATGTGTTTTCTACACGAAAAACGTGTATTTAGAGTGTTTTACAGCATTTTGTTAAAGGGCTCACTGGGTTGAAAAGGGCACCACGGAATCCCTTCAAAAGCTTGTATACACTAAAATACAGTATAATCTGTCATATTCTGCCATAAGTCAGCATATTCCATTCACACATATGAAAAAACACGTGTCCAAAGATTTTACTCAAAAATGCTTTTTACACCGCAAAACGACGATTTCTGATGAAAAAACTATTTTTCACATTTTGTCTCCGAATTGCTTCAAAATGTGTTTTCTACACGAAAAACGTGTATTTAGAGTGTTTTACAGCATTTTGTTTAAGGGCTCACTGGGTTGAAAAGGGCACCACGGAATCCCTTCAAAAGCTTGTATACACTAAAATACAGTATAATCTGCCATATTCTGCCATAAGTCAGCATATTCCATTCACACATATGAAAAAACACGTGTCCAAAGATTTTACTCAAAAATGCTTTTTACACCGCAAAACGACGATTTCTGATGAAAAAACTATTTTTCACATTTTGTCTCCGAATTGCTTCAAAATGTGTTTTCTACACGACAAACGTGTATTTAGAGTGTTTTACAGCATTTTGTTTAAGGGCTCACTGGGTTGAAAAGGGCACCACGGAATCCCTTCAAAAGCTTGTATACACTAAAATACAGTATAATCTGTCATATTCTGCCATAAGTCAGCATATTCCATTCACACATATGAAAAAACACGTGTCCAAAGATTTTACTCAAAAATGCTTTTTACACCGCAAAACGACGATTTCTGATGAAAAAACTATTTTTCACATTTTGTCTCCGAATTGCTTCAAAATGTGTTTTCTACACGAAAAACGTGTATTTAGAGTGTTTTACAGCATTTTGTTTAAGGGCTCACTGGGTTGAAAAGGGCACCACGGAATCACTTCAAAAGCATGTATACACTAAAATACAGTATAATCTGTCATATTCTGCCATAAGTCAGCATATTCCATTCACACAAGAAAAAACACGTGTCCAAAGATTTTACTCAAAAATGCTTTTTACACCGCAAAACGACGATTTCTGATGAAAAAACTATTTTTCACATTTTGTCTCCGAATTGCTTCAAAATGTGTTTTCTACACGAAAAACGTGTATTTAGAGTGTTTTACAGCATTTTGTTTAAGGGCTCACTGGGTTGAAAAGGGCACCACGGAATCCCTTCAAAAGCTTGTATACACTAAAATACAGTATAATCTGTCATATTCTGCTATAAGTCAGCATATTCCATTCACACATAAGAAAAAACACGTGTCCAAAGGTTTTACTCAAAAATGCTTTTTACACCGCAAAACAACGATTTCTGATGAAAAAACTATTTTTCACATTTTGTCTCCGAATTGCTTCAAATGTGTTTTCTACACGAAAATCGTGTATTTAGAGTGTTTTACAGCATTTTGTTTAAGGGCTCAATGGGTTGAAAAGGGCACCACGGAATCCCTTCAAAAGCTTGTATACACTAAAATACAGTATAATCTGTCATATTCTGCCATAAGTCAGCATATTCCATTCACACATATGAAAAAACACGTGTCCAAAGATTTTACTCAAAAATGCTTTTTACACCGCAAAACGACGATTTCTGATGAAAAAACTATTTTTCACATTTTGTCTCCGAATTGCTTCAAAATGTGTTTTCTACACGAAAAACGTGTATTTAGAGTGTTTTACAGCATTTTGTTTAAGGGCTCACTGAGTTGACAAGGGCACCACGGAATCCCTTCAAAAGCTTGTATACACTAAAATACAGTATAATCTGTCATATTCTGCCATAAGTCAGCATATTCCATTCACACATATGAAAAAACACGTGTCCAAAGATTTTACTCAAAAATGCTTTTTACACCGCAAAACGACGATTTCTGATGAAAAAACTATTTTTCACATTTTGTCTCCCAATTGCTTCAAAATGTGTTTTCTACACGAAAAACGTGTATTTAGAGTGTTTTACAGCATTTTGTTTAAGGGCTCCCTGGGTTGAAAAGGGCACCACGGAATCCCTTCAAAAGCTTGTATACACTAAAATACAGTATAATCTGTCATATTCTGCCATAAGTCAGCATATTCCATTCACACATATGAAAAAACACGTGTCCAAAGATTTTACTCAAAAATGCTTTTTACACCGCAAAACGACGATTTCTGATGAAAAAACTATTTTTCACATTTTGTCTCCGAATTGCTTCAAAATGTGTTTTCTACACGAAAAACGTGTATTTAGAGTGTTTTACAGCATTTTGTTAAAGGGCTCACTGGGTTGAAAAGGGCACCACGGAATCCCTTCAAAAGCTTGTATACACTAAAATACAGTATAATCTGTCATATTCTGCCATAAGTCAGCATATTCCATTCACACATATGAAAAAACACGTGTCCAAAGATTTTACTCAAAAATGCTTTTTACACCGCAAAACGACGATTTCTGATGAAAAAACTATTTTTCACATTTTGTCTCCGAATTGCTTCAAAATGTGTTTTCTACACGAAAAACGTGTATTTAGAGTGTTTTACAGCATTTTGTTTAAGGGCTCACTGGGTTGAAAAGGGCACCACGGAATCCCTTCAAAAGCTTGTATACACTAAAATACAGTATAATCTGTCATATTCTGCCATAAGTCAGCATATTCCATTCACACATAAGAAAAAACACGTGTCCAAAGATTTTACTCAAAAATGCTTTTTACACCGCAAAACGACGATTTCTGATGAAAAAACTATTTTTCACATTTTGTCTCCGAATTGCTTCAAAATGTGTTTTCTACACGAAAAACGTGTATTTAGAGTGTTTTATAGCATTTTGTTTAAGGGCTCACTGGGTTGAAAAGGGCACCACGGAATCCCTTCAAAAGCTTGTATACACTAAAATACAGTATAATCTGTCATATTCTGCCATAAGTCACCATATTCCATTCACACATAAGAAAAAACACGTGTCCAAAGATTTTACTCAAAAATGCTTTTTACAAAGCAAAACAACGATTTCTGATGAAAAAACTATTTTTCACATTTTGTCTCCGAATTGCTTCAAAATGTGTTTTCTACACGAAAATCGTGTATTTAGAGTGTTTTACAGCATTTTGTTTAAGGGCTCAATGGGTTGAAAAGGCCACCACGGAATCCCTTCAAAAGCTTGTATACACTAAAATACAGTATAATCTGTCATATTCTGCCATAAGTCAGCATATTCCATTCACACATATGAAAAAACACGTGTCCAAAGATTTTACTCAAAAATGCTTTTTACACCGCAAAACGACGATTTCTGATGAAAAAACTATTTTTCACATTTTGTCTCCCAATTGCTTCAAAATGTGTTTTCTACACGACAAACGTGTATTTAGAGTGTTTTACAGCATTTTGTTTAAGGGCTCCCTGGGTTGAAAAGTGCACCACGGAATCCCTTCAAAAGCTTGTATACACTAAAATACA